>CP092868.1:2420544-2475297 GCA_030710605.1 Cordylochernes scorpioides
TTTATGGTGCCGCCATGTTCCAATCCCCAATACGTCTATTTATGGTGTCGCCATGTTCCAACCCCCAATCAAAAAGTATCGCGACATTTGAATTTTCGCGGGTTACGTATATTCGAATTTCGATCTTTTTGTGGCTTTATGTTGGTACTCATGTCTCTCACTTATGCCGACAATCTCGGCCATTTTGAATGTTCACTTAATTGTTGACAGCTGCTTTGCTTGCAGGTGTTTTGGATCGTCTTCGATTTTTACCTATTAAAAAAAATGGATCAAAGAACCTGTATCAAATTTTGTGTGAAAAACGAAATTAAGTGCGCGGATGCATTCCGAATGTTGACTGTGGCATACGGAGAAGCTACCTTGGACCGAAGCAACGTTTATCGGTGGTACAAAATGTTCTCAGAAGGCCGAGAAGATGTGAACGACGAAGAGCGTGCCGGACGCCCGAGCACTTCAACAACAGACGAAAAAATTAATAAAGTGGAGAAAATGATATTGGCCAATCGTCGAATCACCGTTAGAGAAGTTGCTGAGGACCTAAACATATCGATTGGCTCGTGCCATTCGATTTTTATCAATGATTTGGGCATGAGACGGGTCGCCGCGAAATTCGTACCAAAATTGCTCAATTGCGACCAAAAACAGCATCGCATGAACATTGCTAATGAGATGTTGGACTCTGTCCGCGACGACCCAAATTTGCTCCAGAGGGTCATAACTGGTGACGAAGCGTGGGTTTATGGTTATGACGTGGAAACCAAAGCTCAATCATCTCAATGGAAGCTGCCGCACGAACCAAGACCGAAAAAAGCGCGCCAAGTTCGGTCGAATGTGAAAGTTTTGCTGACAGTTTTCTTCGATTGCAGGGGCGTAGTGCATCATGAGTTCTTGCCACAGGGTAGAACGGTCAATAAGGAATATTACCTGCAAGTTATGCGCAATTTGCGCGAAGCAATCCGCCAGAAACGCCCGGATTTGTGGAAGAACAAAAATTGGCTTTTGCACCACGATAACGCACCTGCTCACACATCGTTGCTTGTGCGCGACTTTTTGGCCAAAAACAACACACTAATGATGCCGCAGCCACCGTATTCCCCAGATCTGCCCCCCTGTGACTTTTTCTTGTTCCCTAAACTGAAGAGGCACATGAAAGGACTACGTTACGCTACGCTTGACGAGATAAAGACGGCATCGAAGGAGGAGCTGAAAAAGATTTTAAAAAATGATTTTTTGAAGTGCTTCGAAGATTGGAAAAACCGTTGGCACAAGTGTATAATATCTCATGGGGATTACTTTGAAGGGGACAAAATAGGTATTCATGAATAAATAAATAATTTTTGAAAAAACACAAAAGTCGCGATACTTTTTGAACACACCTTTTATGGTACCGCCATGTTCCAACCCCCACTATCTACCACCATCGCTGTGTATGCAGCCGGAACTCCCTGACACCGTTTCTGAAAGAAAAGATGAAGTAAGTGTTACACTCTGTCCTGTAATGGTCCAGGTAGCCAACTTAGATTTAAAGGCCGCTAAGATGTGGCTCGGTGCTGTAGCAGCAGTTGTAAGTGCGGGTGTCCAGCGTGGACACGCTGCTGGTGACCGGCGCTACCTCCCCGCGCACCCACGCCGTGCACGTGACCCACACCTATATGGCCCCGCAGTGGACCACCATGCTGAAGCTGGACGACGTGGGCGATGTGCTGACTGAAGCGGTGAGTGGAGGCGCCAGTCCATGGAGCCAGGCTTTCTAACATTGGGGTGTCCACCAGCCCCACCGTCTTGCACACAACACCCTGCTCTTCTGCCAGGGCCTGGGATTACGTGAGTCTCTTGATTGTCTACATTGAGAATGGCAGAGGTTTTAAGGATAATAAAAATAAAAAAATGGCAGAGGTAAATGTCGAACAGTCGGTTGTGGTGAATGTATCATACAGACATAGGTTGTGGCCAAGGAAGCATTTTTTAAGTGAAAAAATTATTGCGCATTAAAGATTTTTCTTTTAAGAAAAAATGTTTTTAAAATAATTTTGACTTCTCTCTCAACATATTTACTCCCAATTAAAATAAAACTCCGCAAGCACTTAAATTGCCACGCCCTGTTTATAGATACAAATTTTTATTCTTGTGACACGTGCAAAATTATCAAAGCCAAATATATATATTTTTTTTTTAATCTAAATTTTTGCGACCGTTAAAGGGAAGGTATATTAGGATTCAGTGGAACTCCATATTTAGCTTCCAATTAGAAACTAATTCATTTGGGGAAATATCTCTTCTACAGGAACACCACCTATTAGAGATCCAGTTAATCTTGATGCATTTTTTAATCGAAAACTAATTAATGCTCATAATGGTGATAATTTGCATTTTAGATTGCGCCATGTGTTTAGTTCAAATTTATTTTCATTTATCTCTCTTTAAATTTCTCAATGAAGAAATCAATTAGGGCGAAGTCAACAACCAACAGAACGTAACTTAGAAGAAGAATATTCATTTCTGGACTAGAGTGTAAACATAATATCAAAATTGGAAACATTTTAGATGCGTAAGATTCTTTTTGAAATTAAACAATTTCTACTGCCCTTACTGCAATGGAAAAATTAATGGGAGGGCCTGGCTCATCAGTGGTGAACCCTCCCAGCAGTTTCGCCAGTTTAATCTACCATACCGCTGTTATATTGCATTTTTGGAACTTCCTTTTATAATGATACTGTTGGTAGACTCTTGGAATGGGTATTTTAGAAGAACTATGGACATAAGCTTTGAGGACAGTAGAATTACATACAATTATAAATATATTAAAAATGGCATATCCTGACCAGGAGCACATGTGCTTTTCAGAATATGGATATGCCATTTTTAATATTGATTTCAACACCTGATCTTTTTATCTTTTATTTTTTTCTTTCGTTTTTTAATTATAAATATATAATATTCTTCGAGCAATCGCTCTTCCGCAAATATTATTTTGTGTCTTTTATTAGAACATTTATATTATGATGCACTAGCGCGCCATCTGTTATCAAAATTCCAAGAGTCTACCAACAGTATCACTATAAAAGGAAGTTCCAAAAATACAATATAACAGCGGTATGGTAGATTAAACTGGCGAACCCGCTGGGAGGGTTCACCACTGATGAGCCAGACCCTCCCATTAATTTTTCCATTGCAGTAAGGGCAGTAGAAATTGTTTTATTTCAAAAAGAATCTTACGCCTTTAAAATAGTTTCGAATTTTGATTTTCGAATTCGCTAGTGCATCTTAATAGCTTTATATTACGATGCACTAGCGCGCCATCTGTTATGAAAATTAGAAACTATTTTAGATGCGAATATTCATTTTAAAATTAAACAATTTCTACTGCCCTTACTGCAATGGAAAAATTAATGGGAGGGCAGTAGAAATTATTTAATTTTAAAAAGAATCTTGCGCGTCTAAAATAGTTTCTAATTTTCATAATAGCTTTATGTAAAATTCCTTTGCTCAAAACAAGCCTTATTGTTAATCTGTCCAAATAAGCACAGAGAGCTGGAATACAGTTGCTATGGGCAGAAACTCCAAAAGAAATTCAAATGAGAATGCCACCCTCCTGCTATGTCTATATGGCGTCGTCAACTCAGGCAGAACATTGCCTGAGGACTTCTGAAGCACCAGACTTATACCATTAGGCAGAAGAGCATGTTAGGGGAAATCTTTCCATTTTGCCACAGGTGATGCTGTTCATGTTTTCTAAAAACTTCATAACACATCATAAAGCAGTACCTGCAACTATGGAAGAAACCAAATATATGGTTTGGCAGTGTCTCAAAAATAAAATTCTTGCTTGAAATTGGACAAACCCAGGAATTCTGAGTGAGCCATCCAGTAAATGGTCATGTCAGGATCCCCATGTTTGACTACAAGGTGCTGACACTGCCAGACTCCATTTATACTTTAGATAGGAGCTTCCATCACCCTGTGGCTTCACATCAGACATTGAGATGACTTATTGGCTGCATTCAAGATGCCGGAATTAAAGCTCAACCAGATTGTGGGAGGCCATGTGTTTGCAGTGATATTAAGCGACATTCACACAGTAACATTCATTTATATATCTCTATAAAGTTTTAAACTTGCATCTTGAGCGCGCAACCCAAACATAGAGAAGTGTTTGTATATATCTGAATCTACAAATAAATGTTCATAAAACACCTGATGTGTGAAGTGAGCTCCCTGTCCATCACCAAGATGAAGTTCGACTCCTGGTGAAGCAGCTCCCATGCTCTAACAAGCCCCTAGCACTACTCTGTACGCTACGTCGTCACAAACTTTGCTTTCTTCTCTTCACACTTTTATAAATGTAGAATCTCCTGCCTGGCTTAGATGTTGCAAGAACACTTGTTCTCATACAGAAGCTTAGTCTGTGAGCCATTAGACCTGCTGACTGTCCTCTCGACACATTCTTCCATAATATTCCTTCTTCACAAAATTAGGAATTTTTTTAAATCAAGACTTGGACCTATTTGAGACAATTTTACTGATTTAAATATTGTACAAAAAAATGTATTAAATTCCACTACTTTGGAGAATCTATCTAAAAGTTGTATTTTTAAGCTTACTCTGTTCCCTGATAAAAGTCAAATTTGTAAATTTTGTTGTATTGAGGCAAATAAAATTTTAAAATAAAAGGCTAGTTTTGATTTGACACATAATTTCATTGAATTAACCTACAAGGCAAACACACACAACATACAAATAAGACTAAATACAAATAAATAATGTGCGACGTTTCGGTAACAGCATTGTTACCAAAACAATACAAACTTATGTGTTCTAATTTATAATCTAAATTATCATTGAATGTTTTGAAATCTATTGCACCAACTTATGTTATGACATCATAAGTCCCAACTGTGGTTATCAATGGAACAAAACTTTGGTCCCATAATATGGTACAATTTGGATTATAATCAAAAGGTAACAAGACAATATTCAAATTATTGAAATTTTTGTAACATTTCGGTAACAACATTGTTGCCATCATCAGACAAAGTACTAAAAAAGAGCTGGTAACAATGTCTACAAAAAAAATCACAGATTTGGTCTTGTTACCTTTTGAATCTTGCTCCCATGTAATATAGAGGCTCCATAAGTATTTGGAAGATTAAAAATAAATGTAATTCATAAACACCAAAGTGTTTAATCCTAATTACTACACTATACAATCTAGTAGTAAAACTTCCCTCAGACCAACCTACCTTGGATCCCTCAGCTCCATCCCAATTGTACAAAACTGATGATAGAACTTTATTTCAACACTATAATTCAACCTTTTTTTTTTAATTCCAATCCAATTTTTTTTTTAATTAGAGAAGTTTAACTGTACCTTGCTTAACCCTTAAGTACTTGCGCGGGGTCTGATAGACCCCAGACACACTTATTTCATTAAAAATATCTAGAACTCTATAAAACATTTTGAGATCAAACCTTTGGTAGCTTAATTTTATATGACAATGAATCTGCAAAAATATATCAACTTAATTTAGTTGCCCTATAATAGACATTAAAACGGAGTTGGGGTCCATTGGACCCCGCGCGAGTGTTCTAACGTAACTTTAATTTTCAAGCATGGTGAAATAAGTAAGCTGCCTTATAGCTCGGCAACACTTTATATCCTTTATTTATGACTTTCGACCTACTCTTTTAGGAACAATGAAAAAAATGAAACGGAAATTCCCCCAATTTTTGCTACAAAGCTACGTTCTCAACTCACTATTCCATCTTTGGATCCAAAAAAGAGAGAGTACACTGTTTTCATTTGTACAAAAGTCCAATGAATTTATTTTTTATTTTATTCATGTACTTAAAAAAACAGATTCTGAATATAGTGAAAATATACACCAGAGATAATAAATTTATGTAATGAAACAAAATCAGATGTTGATGTAGTTGTTCAATTGTGTAAAAATTACACAGTAAGTAGGAGGGCAAGGAGATAGCCATTGTGCCTCTTTTCTGATCTCATCAATGTTTCAATAACGGTTGTATATATAAGGAACACAAATTTGGAAATATTAAAAAGAAAATTGTTTATTAAAGAGATTGCAATTGAGCTAATTGACCCAAACCTACAAAAACAGGAAAATAGATGATTTGGCTAAAAGATATGAAAAACATAACTACACTTGCTTCTACAGATGAGCCACAACAATCAAATTCCTAAAATGTTAAAATAAATTGACAGATATAAAGTTACAGTGTTTCTTCTGAAAGAAAATCTGCCAGGGTCATCGTCAGCGAAACAGAAGCGTTGCCAATTTTGTGATTGCTCCAAAGTCTGAAATTCCAAAATTATATGTGCTAATTGCGCTAAAAACATTTATACTGAACATTCAACAACACCTTTCAAGAAGTATGCACAAGAATAATTCAGATTTTTATTTATATTTTAAAGGAAATTGTTTGTATATATTGATAGTTTATATTTTTTGCCATATTACCTATTTTATCAAATACAAATAATTAATAATGTATATTTTTATAATAAATTGATATATTTGTAAACTAGAGACTGTATTCTTTTGGGGGCAAACAAAAATTAAATCTATATTTTATTTTTCAAGGATTTTATTCATTGTAGAATATTGGGGTCTGCGAGTACTAACGTCAGTAAAATAGGCGCGAGTAACTAAGGGTTAAAGTAAATCCCAGAATGTTTGAATTGTCATATAACAAAGTTAATCTCTAACAAATTGTGTGACTTCTAAAGCTCCAACCCAGGCCTGGACTAACACCACAGTTTGCCATTTCAACTACTTGACGAGGCGTGCTTATCCTATGACATAATTCTATCACAGATATTCAAAATACTAGTTATACTAATAATATTTTGTCCATTAAATAAATAGTTGTGTGTGGGTCTTGTATATTTTAGCCTTTTGAAAGTTTGCCCATTACAGGGTTAAGAAGAGTTGTGAATTCAGAACAGAGGTAGGAATTTTAAAAATCCTATATCTAGACATTAGTTTTTATTTCAAATTAATTTGTGGTAAAATATATACATTAACAAATATTGTAATGTGCACTTTCCCTTTCAAAAATATATAAAAATAATACATGTTCAACCTTGCCCAAAACGCACAAATTCAGATGAAAATTTTGACCCTACAGGGGAACTTGACATCAGAAGTATTTGTTGAACAGATTTCCTAGAGTGAGTTCTTCCTCCTTATCTAAATTACAGCTAGGGCAGAGTGTGGAGTGAGGAAACAGATATCTTAAAAGTTCTTTATTGCAGGTATGATTATAAAAGTTGGGTTGTTCTCCCAACATCAGACAAAATATTAACACCAAAATGGATATATATATATAAATTAATTTTCAAAAACTTCCTTTAAACAAATTTTAAAAATCTGTGGAGAAAAGTGAACAATCCACAAAACGCAGGGGTGCATGCAGAAAGTTTATCCCAGTCTGGTAAAAATTATAAATGGATTGTTCAAATCATTTGATTGGCTGTGAGGTTATCTGGCTTGGGAGTATCCTCTTTGTTATAAAGTGGAACAATATCCAGCAACATCTTGTTGACAATTGTAAATTAAAAACTTTGAGAAGTAAACACGTCTATTTACAAAAAGGGAATTTTATTTTTAATGCATCATGTCTATGTGCGTCAAAATATTTTAAAAGAGTCCAACTTTAACCTTCAAATTTATTTAAAACTGGAACATGAAAAACAAAAATATGATTTTGAGTATTTTAGTTTTTAATATAATTTTTGTGCCAATTTACAATACAAAAATCTGTTGTTTGGGAAAAGATGCCATGGTATAAATAGATTATGTTACAAATATAAAATGGTTCTCACATGAAATGGCAAAAGGCACTCTGCCAAGTTTGGCAGGGGCAGAGATTATTTATATACAACACCGGTGGCCACTTACCTCTTCCACCTGAATGAAACACACGGATGTTAAAATAGGCATTGTGCGCTGTCTCATATCTCAAAACGTGAATAATTGTCAAGATATAGTGATATGATTGAATCAACTCGGAGCTTATCCTGAAACATCTTGGAGCAGAAAAAGAAAATATTAAGAAGCTTCCTATCATTTAAATAATAATTAAATAGCAACAAATATTTCTTCATTTTTTGTATTAATCCTAAATATATTTTATAATCATTTTGGGAATCCAACAAAAGAATGGCAGAAAAAAAAAAGATCGGAAATAAAGAAACCCGATATGCAAGGTAACAAGATCCTAAATCCAAATACTCATAGGCAAAACTTGAGGAGTTTCATTTTTTGATATCTTTTTTTTTTTAAGGAGACAGGCAATTTGTTCACACTTGTGTGTCTTCAATAAAGGTCATTGTAATATCTTTCAGAGTTATTGTCTGAATATACATGCTACAACTTCCTTGAGTTTTGTCCTGTGTAAATACATTATGTGATAAACACAAGGTAATAAGACCAAATCCAAATAAAAAAAAATAGTGTGTGACGTTTCGGTAACAACGCTGTTACCGAAACGTCACACACTATTTTTTTTAATTTGGATTTGGTCTTATTGCCTTGTGTTTATAATCTATAATCCAAATTGTGCCTTATCTACATTATGTGATATTATCAGCACTGTTACAGATAAATGTCATTTATTTATTTGGATTCTTGTTACCTTTTCTATAATCCAAGTTAGAACAACCTGATACAAGAGAGGAAGGAACATTATTTACTACTAAAGGCCAATCAGGTTACAATTGTGCAACCAACCTAGTAGACCTACAAGAGTTCTATCAAATAAGGAAAGAGTGAGAATTTGCATACTTTGAGGACTGCTCCAAGACCCATCCTGTCTGAAACTTCCCAACTGGAAACATCGGCCCTATAGATTAAAATTTGGGGCCGTAGAACAAACACCCTCAGACTCTACACATGCCGCCCATCTTCAATATTTCTGCCATACACAATGGATTCATTTAGCACAAAATCTATGTGCATTATATGATTGGTGAAGGTTAAAAATGTGCGCAAATTGTCAGTCCCACCTAGCAGCCAAGGCACAGACCACTTCCTGGGGAAGTTCTAAATAAAAATATATATATATAAAATAAAAGGATTTAAAAGCGCGAATGTTTCTTTTATACATATGTAAAACAAACTTCTACTGTCCTTACTGCGATGAAAAAATATATTGGGAGGGCTTGGGCTCATCAGTGGTGAACCCTCCCAGCGGTTTCGCCAATTTAATCCACCAGACCGCTTCTCAGAGCTCTAATACTGTATTGGATCATTCTGCTTATATATGCTACACTGAAGTATGGAATCTTAGAAATGGTTTTCAAGTAAACTATGGACATAAGCTTATAGGACAGTAGCATTACATTCAAATATTTGCTTCGAGCAATGCTCTTCAGCAAACTATAAAGACAAGGCCAGTTAGGCATAAATTAACACAAAGCAATAACGCGCCATCTATACATATAAAATAAAAGGATTTAAAAGCGCGAATGTTTCTTTTATACATAAAACGAACTTCTACTGTCCTTACTGCGATGAAAAAATATATTGGGAGGGCTTGGCTCATTGTTTTACGTATGTATAAAAGAAACATTCGTGCTTTTAAATCCTTTTATTTTATATGTATAGATGGCGCGTTATTGCTTTGTGTTAAAAATATATATGTTTATTTAAATGAGATATTTTAGGTTGAGAAATCATGGCAAATTGCATGGTAAAATAAAGGTGTAAAACTTTTTTCTCTTATAAATCAATATTTGGCAGAGTATATACATTTGAGGACAGTTTCTGATTGGTTGAAACTTTCTAGGGTAACAGCCATCTGTCACTCAACCACACAAAAAAGCAGCCAAAAATTTGAAACATTAAAATTTCTTATGTAAAAGGGAAAAACTTTTAAATATAACATAAAAACATGATTTAAGATGTAAATACTAAAAGGATGTATTGGCTGGCTGATCTGGCTCACAAGAGGGCGCATCGGTAGAATGAAGGCTCAGCTTCCTCCACAGGCTCCTCCTGCGGCGCAGGGGCAAGCTCCAGCTGGGCATTCTCCCCCTCCACAGACGACTCCTCCTCCGTTCTGGTGGACTCATCCAGCGAGGAGTAGGAGTGGAGCAGGTTCTGGGCCAAGTCTTCTTCCAGCTTGTTCAGCTTCACCATGGGCTCGCTGAGGTCGGCAAATGTCACGCTCCTGGAGAGATAGGAGTACTTCTTGGGAGTGGAGGTCTTGACAGGGCTGTCCTCCAGCATGTCTGTGCTGGTGGAGGGAGTCAAGGCCAGCACCACCTTGTGGCCTACCTTAGAATTGGCCTTCAGTGACTTTTTTCCAGATACCCTGGGAACCTTGGGAGATTTCACTTGAACTTTCTTTGTCTGAAAAACTTTTTCCTCTTGTGCCTTTAGTGGTATTTCTTTAAGCAAAGTGGAGGTACTGGACCTGGGTTTCTTCACGGGCCCGGCAGGGCTTTCACTGGCCTTCCTCTTGGGGCTCTTTGGAATCTTCGTTGGGGAGGAGCTCTCAGCTCTCTGCTTCTTCCTCAAAGAACTGGGGCTGCCATCTTGGTTGCGTGGCCGTCCCCTGGGCTTTGCAGGAGATTTCTTGGTCTCTTTCTTTGTTTGTGGAGACTTAGGGGATTGTTTTTTATTGGACTCCTTTGTTTTTGAAGACTTGGGGGATGATTTTTTTTTTGACTCTTTCTTTGTTTGTGGAGACTTGGGGGATTGTTTTTTAATGGACTGCTTTTTTGTTCGTGAAGACTTGGATGATTGTTTTTTATTAGACTCTTTCTTGGTTTGTGGAGTCTTGGGGGACTTCTCAACTTTACTGCTTGACTTCTCAGGGGACTTTTTTTTAGAAGTTTTGTTGCTGCTGTGTGATGACCTTGTCCTTGACACCAGGATTTCATCGCCATCCATCAGTTTCTTAAGGAGTTTCTGCGGCTTCTTGGACTGTGGACTGCTGCCAATGGAGGTGGAGTTGAGGGAGGTACGGGATTTCTCTGCCAGGATGGCATTCTTGATCAGCACCTGCTGTGTCAGGGAGGTGTTCTTCCGAGATGTAGTGATCTTGTGTGTGATGGTTTCTTTCGTCTTCACCATCTTGAGGCCTGCAACAGGCAGTTGGTTGGAATCCAAACAAAGAATGTCACTGGCATCAACAGACAATACTGTATAAAGCTGAGATCTTGAAAACTCTCCTCAACAGAAGTTTCCCCAATCTTTGAAAAAAAAAAAACCTGATTCAAAATTTTCATAATTGATTGGTTCATTTTAAATGTTTTTGTTGAAATACAACTTTTAGAATTTTATTTATATTTTGAATGTCTACAGAGATTGCCACCAACCTCATCTTCAGTGGCCCCACACCACTAGCAATCATCCAAAGGAGAACTGGAGAGATCCACCTTGGCTCAACTAGGAGTTCTCTTTTAAATCATATTAGGGTGCCTGGTGTTCCATGATTTTTTAACTTAATATTTTATTTATTAGTATTTTTTCACATATAAAATGAATATCAAGGGAACCTCATTTTATAAATTACAAACGTGCAGTAATGAATATCCTTTCTGAACTTGTGATTTTACATGCTTAAAAAACGCACCAGTCTTACATTAACCTAGAGAGAAGCCATTCTCCAATCCATCCCAATGTAAAGTTCCAAGAAACTTGGCCTAGCATTGACTGACAGAAGCACTTGTTGAATATCTTAAGACCCGACTTTAAAATAAAACAATATATATTTTGGAAAAGAGGGATTTACTATTACACATATTTTAGCTTGAATTATACATATACATTATGACCTGGCTAATACGTGCCTCTTCAGCGTGAATCTTCCAATAATGCAGATTTTTTTCTATAGTCCCACTCCCCTAACATCCAATGTAAAAAAAAAAATTTTAATATGATTTTTTTTGCCCTATTATACATTAATATGATTTTTTTTTTTTCATTTAAAAAAAATGACAAAATTTTTACTCAAAAAAAGAAAAAAAGGAAAATTCTCAAAATAATTAGCTTATTCTATATTATTTTGTACTGTTCAGTTTGTATTATCATATAGATTAAAACATACACACATGTTACTCACATTCAAAAATCACTAAGACAAATAACTAAAGTACTTCAAGCGACGTTAACAATAAACAAAAATAAAGACAATTTCTTTAGAAGTCAAAGATAATCAATGAAATTGTCATCAAAAAATAAAACAAGTAGAAGTTGCAAAACAATTTGGCATATCCACTTCAGCTGTTAATTGCAATTATGAAAACCAATATATTATTTTGAAAGCTTTATATATACTAGGGGGAGTCATTCAGAAACAATCAAAAATATTTATGTTTTCCAAAACTTGAAGAAGCTTTAGTTATCTGGATCAGCAGGCAAACACTCTACTTTTGATTCAACAAGTTATAATGAAAAATTGTTTAATTCATATTTGGTTACAATGATTTCTTAACAAGCAATGGATGTGTGGCGACCGCACTTTGCTTCAGCGAACTGGGACAAAGCTTCAAAACACATACGGGCAGAAAAATGGCGGCCCCACTATGCCTCGGCAAGCACGTGTTTGGGGAACACGTTACTACGCATGCGCTGGCGTCATCCGGAACTTTCTAGCTACGGGCGTCTTCCGACACACTTGATCTGGCACTCACGCGGTAGACAACAAGGCTAGAGCCGACGGCCGTTACTTCAACCGTTGTTTCCTTTCTCTTTATAATTTCTTGCTTTAAATAAATTAATTTTAATTATAATTTATCAGCAGCCTTTCCACAAGCCACACCAGCACATCACGCAACAACCATCCTACAGATGGTTAGCAGTACTTTTGTCTGATGGTAACAATGCAGTCACCGAAATGTCACATACTACTTGAATTTGGTCTTATTAAGAATAAAATAAGAATATTCAACAAAATAAATTAATATAGATTTTACCAGGAGGCTATTGATATATGATAAAGGTCCCTCTCCCACAAAATGGACGTCAAAGTTAGATGCCATCTATTGAACGTCGCCGCAAACTCGCAGCCTCGGGTCAGGACAAAGTCACATCATCTTTGGAAAACTGAGAAGTGTCCACCAGAAGACTATGGTTTTGGGCTACTGGTCTTCGTCAGTCTAGGGCGGACTTTATTTCATGAAATCTACAAGGGATCTAATGGAATCTTCACAATCGGCCAAAGAGCTAAAGGTCATTTATCCTGCCAAAATAGACGTCATCTATTGAACTTTATAGATCAATTTCCATCTATATTTTGGCCCTAGATTTGGGGTAGCCACTTTGCCAGCTAAACACCTTTGGCAGATTGTGAAGATTCCATTATATCCCTCGTGGATCTCATAGAATAAAGTATGCCCTAGGCTGACGAGGCCATTAGCCTGAAGCCATTGTCTCTAGGTGGACGTTTCTCAGTTTGCCAAATATATTATAACATCACACACTTTATTTATTTGGCCTTATTACCTTGTGATTAGTAAAATCTAAGTATTACTGCCAAGGTAGGTATTAAAGGAGGAAATATGATAACAAAAAGATTAACAAAAGGTTAAAAAAAAAGGAGCTCTGGAAAATCCCTGTGATGATGACATTAAGTTTTAGTGTGGGAGAAGTAAACAAGTCTGGCATGGATACTAGGAACCTCCCAACTTGTCAGTTGTGTTGCCCTCAGTCATTTTGGGTTGTTACATTTCACTTGTTTGATCTTTCGTGTGCACTAAGAGCCGTGGGGATAATTTGGGAAATAATGATATGCTTACCAGATGTTAATCTGAATCAAGCATTATTCATTGGCAGCCAATCAAAAACAAGCTTTCTTACACATGTGGGAGTGGAAATCTACTTATTCATCAAAAGAGAAAGTTTTCCAAATCCCTAAAGTTACGGTGCTATTGAATGGTATTTTATTACCAGAAATTTCCACAATTTCCTGATAGGCTCCACCGTGAAAATTTCACAAAATTATAACATGAATCATGAAAATTTCTCTTATAGAATTGTAAATAGTTATAAAACGAAGAGAAAATTTTTTATTTTTACTATACATGGGCTACAAGCTTTCGGGCTTCACGCCCTTTTGTACCCGTCGAAGGGCGTGAAGCCCGAAAGCTTGTAGCCCATGTATAGTAAAAATAAAAAATTTTCTCTTCGTTTTATAACTATTTACATTTCACAAAATTATACGGAAAATGTGCATTGCCCACTATATCCCAACAAGCGGGAGTTGTCATTCAATGATGGGCTCGAGGGAGAAAGATCTTGTAGACATTCTGTAGAGCCTCATTGGACATTTGGGAGCTAGTCATGGATGGTAGCCAGAGGATCATATTCCATGCGGATTGAAGATAACTTAATCTGATACCATTTTGTTCACAAATTAAAAGAATTATACAAAAGGCCACAGGTGCCTTTAAGGAAGGCAGTATCAAAGAGTATCAATGCTGCGATGCATCGTACACAGCAGAAATTTGAGTTTCTGTTAGCACCAGAGGGACACAACCAACTTCCATTACTGGAATGTGGATAAATACCCTTTGTAAATTGCTCTTTTAGAAAACTTCAATAAGGTCTTATACAGAAATGTGTGAAAATAAAGATTTTATTATAATTAAGCTTCTTATTTGGTGATTAAATTTAAATATTGATAATAAAATTTCCTGCATATAACTTGATTGAAACCACCTTTATAAGCATTAGTATTTTATCAAACAAACAGCCTGGGACCTCCTTTCAGACCTATCTTCCTCTATACAGTGTCAAAATTTCCTCCGGATAGGTTAAGTAGTGTAGAAACATCAATCAAGCTTTTTATCTTTATTCAAGTTGGAGATTGAAACATTTTTCTTTTAAAATTTCCATATAGTTATAAATATTTGATAACTCTTTTTTTAAAACATTTTGGTTGAGTCTCTCATTTCATTCTTAATATTGATTTAAGGAATTTTTAAAGAATAATGATCCTGGGATAAAATATATATTTTTAGGTTTTTTTTTTAAAGTTACTTTTTGATAGGTAGTTAAACATTTTGGTTTTAGTCAAGTAGCTCTTTAATGTTGAGAATGCTAATATTGAGAATGGTTATTTTTATTTTAAAATATCAATAATAGTAAAAAGTATATAAAGACTACATCAAATGTCAAAACCTTTTTTACTCAGTTTTCTACTTTATACCTTTACATGAATAACTTTATTTCTTATTTATATATTTGTGTAAGCTATGAATATTTATACAAGTTAAATTTATTAGATATTATATATATATATCTTACCAATATAAAAATAACTGGAAACTTTATTTAGAATATAAGAGTATTTTGAAAGTAATCATTTTTTTTATCTTGGAGAATACAAATATATATATATTTTTTTTTCAAACAATTAAAATATGCAATTCATAATTAAAAGTACAAAACAAAATGCAACATAATATTTTGTACGTTTCAAATTGTTAAGCCTAAAAACTAAAACAATTATAGATATTAAACAAAAATTTTAAGCAGAATAATCTTAATACCTGGAAATTACCTTGAAATTTTTTGAAAAAAAAAAAAGTAATGATGTTTATTAGTAATTTTGGAAAGCAAAATTTTAGGTAAACAACAACTTTGGATAGACGCACTCCAAGTTTAAATCAGGAGTGTCAGTTGGACATTTTGAAAATTTGAAAAGATCTTTTGATAAATATAGTTTTTAAATATACTTAAATATCCGTCGTATGAATATTAAGAGTTTGAATAATTTGCAAAAAATCGAAAATATCAATAATCGTGTGAAGATAATTATCAAAAGCATTACAACAAACTTGAGCCAAAATATTTTAGCAAATATTCATGCTACATATTTTGTCTTTTTTTTTTTTTTTAACAAAGAGACGCGTGAAAGCATTATTCTTCATTTATGTAATATTCATTTTTAAATGGGATATATTTTTAAAATATAGTTAGGAATAACTATAAGATTATAAAAAATATAACATTTGATTATCTTTTACACATTTACTAAAATTAATAAAAATCAGAAATAAATATTGTTCATTTAATGTGTTGGAAAGTAATTGGGAATAATTTATATATCTTTATATATACAATAATAAAGCGTTAATGCAAAGAGTATAGTTAATTTGACCGAGGCTATTAGTAATATTTACAAACAAAGTCATGTGTATAAGTTTGTACCCAATCTAAAAAAGAAGAAAATCATATGTAATTTTATATTTATGGATAGGATTAAATTCGTATTTCGTGGTTTAATTAATAAATTGAATCTTCTAGAAAATATTTCAAGCTTCACCCAAGATAATTTAAAATACATTGCAACCGATTTTAAGTCTATAATAAATGAAGTTCCATCAGATATAATATTAGAGATTGGCGATTTTTGCTTTTTCTACAATTTAGGTATTGGAATTTTGGAAAACATATTTACTTGACCCAAAAATATCTATTTGTTTCAGGAAACGGCGATGTCTACCATTATGGATATAGTGGAGACAAGTTTGAACTTTCTTTAAATATTCTAGAAATTAGAAATGGCACTATTAAACATCTGGCTCATAACTCTAATTATACATTTGCTATTACAAATTTAAACAAATTTTATTACTTCAAAAATTACAATTTTGATCAACCACATTTGGTTGATTCCAACTTTAATTCAGAGGTAAAGTCAATTGCTTTTGGAGAAGATATAAAAATAATTTTATCAGGTAAGTGAAATATATTTTCTGGTCTCTAATTTCAATGTCAGCCTTGTTTACCCTCCATCCCTTGTGGTTCATTTATTGCCATTGTCAGTTTAAGCTGGAACAGAACCTAGAGACCTCCCATTGCTTTAACTAGAATTTTTTTAGAGCATTTCTCCACTCTCCGGCAGAAATTCTTATATTAAAATAAAAAATAGGAGCATAAAAAAATTCCCCAACTAAACTAATTCATTCAATTTTAAATGTATTACATATTGAAATAAAATACAGGAATTGTGAGCATAAAGGTCTGTCTTTGGAAAGCGGCTAACCCATCTCTTTTAAAACTGGCAATAAAACTTGGAATAGTTTAGAAAATGAAGCCAGAATCAATCATATGTTTGTTGACCACCTATCCCATGCAAATTTGGTCTGTTAATAACTTATATATGGAGTAATTCTGGACAGTGCTGGGATGCCCAACTGAGAGGAAAATTACTTGGAAGCCATCACAATGTGATGTTCCTCAAGGAGCAATTGCAGATTTTGTAACACCCATTTCTGCCGAGATAAAACACCTATCAGCCATGGGGTAAACCTCAGCATACAGCAGAGGCAATCTAGTTGGATTTTTGTGTGGCAATGAATTTCAAACTTGCAAGGTTCAAAAATTATCAAGTTCAGCACTTGCTGATAGTACCTGATTCTAACCAAGTTAGTTACATAGCTTCAGCTCTAGGTATTTTCTCTGGGGCAAAGTTCTCTATTAGAGTTGTGCTGACTGTGGTCAGGCTGGGTCCTTGCACCACGCAGTTGATGAGGAGACATTTTTATTATGATTTTGTTGATGCGATGGTATGGCTCATTGTTTTTAATTTGGAAACCAGGGCCATCATGCTTTGTCTGTTAGCTGTCCACTAGTTGTACCAGTTCATCGAAGAATTCCATTCCACTGTGAATGCAGATTGGATGCCTATGTAGTTCCTGCATTGTATTCACTGGACATTTTTAATGAAGCTGCTGATTTGGCAACAGAATCTGCTTTTCATTTCCTTGGTTTCCAAATTGGCTTGGGACCCACTGAAAGTGGATGGTCTTCATTTGTTATGTCTGGTGGTGAAAGTAGTTCAATACGGCCTGGGAGTCAACATAGATAGGAGTATCCGGGTGTTTCAGTTCTGTTGGAGTGCCCATAATGAGCCGCCCCATTCCACAAGACATTGATGTGGCAAGCTAGGCTGGCCCTGTATCACAGTTGTTAGTGGAGATCTTGGTTTCTGTAGATAATATTGTGAAGATCATATTTTCAATTTTTATCTTATTTCCCTTTCTTTTTTCGTATATGTTTCAATTTATTCTTTATACAATATACAATCAAACTTCTTTAATTCAACACTCCAAGGCATAGAAATTTTCGGTAGGAGTGGGTGCTAAATTATAGTGGATTAAATTAAAGAAAATAATCCTTAAATTGGGATTTTAAAAAAAAAAGTTGAATTTTAGTGTTCTACTGTATACTGAAGTAGAGTGTGGGCTGGGAGCCATTGTTTCATGGAAACTTGGATTGAGTTTATTACATTTCTATGTAGTGTTATGGTGTTCAAAATGGTACAATTATATGGTAACAACCCTCTATATAGTTCTTTCTAGTCGCCCAGAGAGGTCTCTCGTAGAATTACTAAAACAAGAATTCAAATAATGAGGGAACATGGCATATTCTATCTATCTTTCTAACTATATCCTATGTACCCAATCTGTGTTCACCTTTTTCATTCAAATTTCAATGTTTCATATGTCCTTCATTATAGCTACAAGAAAATAAGACCTGATCCAAATAAATAAATAGTGTGCAACATTTTGATAACTCTGTTACCGAAATATCACACACTATTTATTTATTTGGATTAGATCTTATTTTCTTGTAGCTATAATCTAAATTATGCTTTGACATGTCCTTCATGTTAATAATATATGAAAACATCTGTAAGCAATCTGCCATTTTTGTCTCGAAGTGGGTGACGACAGTGGGTCACAGAGCCATTAGAACAAAAATGTGAATAAAGATTCGCTGCAAGTTCTTGAATCAAATAATTCTAACCACAAATGGTTTTCTATGAATATTATGGTGAAAGAACCAGATAGATAGCACTCTGTACTTGTGCCATTATCCTCACACAGTCTCTGTGAGGAGGGAGAATGTGACGTAAGCCAGAATAATGTTACAGAAGATGAGGTCTATTGCCTGGAAGAAAGTGAAGATAAGTGGAATCTCCGACCCATTCCAACAGACAACCATCAAGTGATCCAGGTTTCTTGTGGGCTTTCTCATGTGCTGCTTCTGACGTCCGCTGGAGTGGTGCTCTCCATGGGCCGTGGCAGGTGAGTTGTCCTGTGTGAGGAGGTGGCAGTCAGATTCTGTGGGTTCAGCCGGTGTCAGCTCGGCCACGGCTCAACAGCTTCACTCCAGCAGCCCAAGGTGGTTGAAGCTCTTGAAGGCCTCAAGATGGTTTGTGTTGGAGCTGGAGGATGGCATTCTGTGGCAGTCTCAGGTAAAAGCCGCCGGCCCAGACTGCTGGGATGCTCACACTGATGTTGGCCCAGACAGCGGAGATGTCTATGTGTGGGGCTGGAATGAAGCCGGACAGTTGGGACTACCCCAGTCCATTGTCTTCCAGCCAGAGCCCTGCCTCCTGGACCTTCCCCTGGACTTTGTCTCCGTGTCCTGTGGCTCTAAGCACACACTTCTTCTCTCCGGTAACTTTATTGAACTTGTGGTTGTGGTGAAGCCAGTGAGTGCTGCAGAGGGAGGGGAGGTCTGGGGGATGGGCAGCAACAGCTACGGCCAACTTGGGGACCTCACAGGGTCTGGCCCCATCTCCGTGGCAGACCAGGCTGTGGGAGTCAAGTGCCATGGCTTCTCCAGCTGCATCTTCTTCCGAGACCACAAGGTGTCCAGACACAACTGACAACATCCCTCCACAAATCCTTTAACTCTTTTTCATTTCACATTTCTTTTTAAGATTTGAGATAAAGTTTGCGAGATCTTTCACAGGCCTAGAGTCCCTCTAGGATCTTGGCTGTGTCTTCTTATTCATCAACTTGACAGCAGCTGGGTGTGAAATCAGTTCAATGTCACCCAGGGGACTGCCATGACACGACAGAATATGATATTCCACCTTAGTTCTTATACATCTGTTGCTTCCAGTAGGTAAACTGCTTCAGAACTTGTCTCTGAAGTACCAATTTCCAATAAATTTTAAAACTATTTTTTGTCTATTTATTTAACTATTTTTTAATTGATGATAAAATGGCATGTGAAAATAGAGAGGTGACCTTGATGGCAGCTGAGCCACAATTGGCTGCTCTCCTCTTTGACACTCTGGTTCTGAAAAAACTTTCTCAGTTCCAGTGACATCCTTTCTGGACATCTTTGTGTGCCCATTGGGGGCATTTGTTTCTACCATCACTATTAGAAAAATGAAGGAATAACCCCTCCCAACAAAGAACAACTAAAGTACATAGAAACAAATGCATCCTTCCTTATTCTAATTGTAAACACAAGGTAATAAGACCAAATCCAAATAAATAAATAGTGTGTGACGTTTTGGTAACAGCGTTGTTACCATCTTCAGACAAAAGTACTGAATGAGAAATTTATGTATTTTGTCTCAATTTACAGGTGTTACATTCGAGCACAGCTCGCAAGTTACCTTGTCCTGGCTATTTACACATGGCGAGTTGGTGGAGTGAGAATGAGAAATTTGACTCCAGCATGTTTTAAATAGTTACTGTTATCAAGTGTGTAAACAAGATAACAGATAAGAAGACAGTTATCTGAGAAACACAGAATATTATTCTTAGAAATAAAAGTGGGAAAAAACCCTTTTTTTTTTAGATATAATTAAAAGCATATCTATAAATATATTTGAAATATATAAATATAAATGAATTTTTAATTGGAATAGAATTTTGTTTGAAAACAACATACTTTATTTATGATGACCAAATATATCTCCAAATGAAAGGTGCAACAATGGGTAGTCCAATATCACCAAACGCAGCTTGTATTACTATAGGCTAATTAGAAATAAAAGCTCTAAATTCACTTTAAAATATTGGAAACTTTCAACAATCTGTCCTGATATCAATTACTCTATGGAAGTAGATAACAACAAATCAATAAATTTCCTGGACATGAACTTATCATACAATAATAACAATATTACAACCTCTATATACAAAACACATACAGGAACTTATTGGAACTATAGCTCACAGCACCATTTCAGCCAAAAAGTAGGATTAGTAAAAGCTCTTATATATATAGAGCTTTTACACTCATTAATGATACAACTAAAAGAAATATAGAAATTAACAACATTAAAAAAGAACTAATCAATGAAGATTTTCCCATCAAATTGATAAATAGAATAATAGAAGACATGAACCAAAAATATGAGAATAATACTTTAATTCAAAATCTAAAGTGCAAAAACAAAGAAGCCAGTTTGCAATAAATTTTACTAATATATTCAAAATGTATGTGAAAAAATAAAAATTGCATGGAAACCATGTAATCCTATCTCTCAATATATCAACAACCATAAGAACACTCACTTACCAAAAAGAGCAGGTTTAATTTATGAAGTGAAATGTGAAAAATGTGACCAATGCTATGTAAGACAAACATCCAGAACTTTAAAAGAAAGAATGAAAAACCATGAATATGCTCTGAAATGGAATAAAATTGAGAATTCTGCACTTGTAGAACATAGAAAAATCACAGGACATAATAATTTTAACCTAAAAGAAACAAAGATACTAGATTATGAGAAAAATTATTTTAAGAGACAATTTAAAGAAGCCTTTTTCATTCAAAAGAAATGTGCTACAATGAAAAGAATGGAAGAAAGAGGAAATATAAATGATATTTATAGATATGCTTTTAATTATATCTAAAAAAAAAAAATTAGGGTTTTTTTCCACTTTTATTTCTAAGAATAATATTCTGTGTTTCTCAGATAACTATCTTCTTCTTATCTGTTATCTTGTTTACACACTTGATAACAGTAACTATTTAAAACATGCTGTGGTCAAATTTTTCATTCAGTACTTTTGTCTGAAGATGGTAACAAAGCTGTTACCGAAACATCACACACTATTTATTTATTTGGATTTGGTCTTATTACCTTGTGTTTATAATCCAAATTGTGCCTTATTATTCTAATTGTAATGATAAGATTGCATATATTCTCTGGAAACAAGGATCCAAACATACTTCAGTAGCCTATTGGTCAGCTTCTTAGAAGTTCTATCACCAAATCTAATAAACAATATTCACACCAATGCTATGTATTCAATACCACGTATGTACCACGGTATAATCAGACTGAATGAACACAAAAGATCAATGTTCCATGATTTATCACACACAAGAGTATTTCTCAGACTGGTTACCATTTTAAAATGTCAGCAGAAATCAAACAGAAATACCAAAGATAACTTTTGGAGAATATCTTGTTATCCAAGGATTTCAAGAGCTTAAATTATTGAATTACCAACACAGTATCATTTCATGTGCAATAAAAGCCACCTCTCCTTTTAAAAATTTGAATTTATTAAAAGGAAAAGGTGACCTATTGAATATATACATTCATGGACAAAACTTAAGGAAGTTATACCCTTTAGCATGTACATCAGGATTCAGACAATAACTCTGAAATATATTACAGTGACCTTTTTTGTAACCAAATCTCCTTCAAAAAACAGACCGGCGACATCAAAAACTTTCCACTTCCTTAAATTGAGTATATGATAAAAGGCAACTCCTGATCAAGCCACTGAAAGTTGCTTGTGCCAACTATTGTTGATTTTTCCTCTATTTACATATATACCGGCAGAAATTTGTTCAAAATCAACCTCCTCTGAAGATACTCTCTGTAGTGATATATCTGTATACCAAAATTGCCTCTATTTTAAAACACACAAATTCTACTTAATCTTTAATTTACAATTATAGTTATATTATTCCCATATTTAATATTTTTAATCTAATTCCATTGATGGTTAGGTACAATTTGGGATTATAGATTAGAAACAAGGTAATAAGACTAAATCCAAGTTAAGTTAATAAATTGTGTGACCTTTTGGTAACAAGTGTTGTTACCAAAAGTAGTACTCGTGTCTGATGATGGTACCAAGGCTGCTACCGAAATGTCACACGTTATTTATATATTTAGATTTGGTCTTATTACCTTGTGTTAATATCATTGATTTTTGTAAACTGGACTGACAAAATCTCTTATGTTTTCTGGAAGTGATCACAAGATTCGTGGGCAGACAGACACGGAAACAAGTTGAATAAAATATTTTTAAAATTGTACAAATTTATTTACAAACTATGGTACACAGTGCTGCTAGTGAACATAGTGCTCCAACACAAACTCCTCGGCTGACTGGAACTTCAGAACTTTCCGGTACCAACTCTTGAGCTGGGTGAAGTGGGAGGCTTTCTTGTGGCGGAAGTCAATCTTGTACAGCAGCTGGTACGCGAGGTAGTGCAGCCACAGCACATTGGTGTACGGTGCAAAGTGCTCCCAGCTGTTCCTGTATGCAAACATCTTAGCCTCACACTTAACTTCATTAATGCTACTTATTTGATCTGGCAATGGTGCACTCCTGGAGGAGATCACCAACCCATCTGTGAGTGCAAACAGGGATCTGGGACCTTGTAAACGTACAAATATTCTCCATGGTATCTCTTTTATTATCATTATTAAATAAAATTTTATATCCCAAAAATATTGCATCATAAATTTAATTTTACTTCACACTTTATTTAATTACTTTTGACCCCTGAATAGCACCATCTACAAATGGTGTACTTACAGTACCCTGGCCTAGAACTACTTGCAGTCCCACCATGACAGTGTACTTGGCTTAAACAACAACAATGTGACCAAGAAGTGTTGCCCCACCCGTTGTGTTTCCTCATCTTGCGGTAGATGTCGAACTGGTAATCCCCCTTCCCTGTGAAGAGGGCCTCGTCGCTGGAGACATCCAGGAAGAAGGTGAAGCCGGCTGTTGACACAACATCATTACAAGGGATTTGTGGCAAAGTATCAACAAGAGCGTACCGCGAGTGAGGCGGGCCATGGTGAAGTCGATGATGGAGGCTCGCACCCCACAGCTGGGGACAGAGATGTCGACTCCGTCCAGGCAGTAGTGTATGGTGATGTCTTCCTCTGCCACCAGCACATTGCCGGTGTGCAGGTCCCGGTGTTCAAACTGCAGCGAGCGCTCTGCCACTGCCAGTGCACATGCCACCTGGGTCCAGAGACTGCCGGCCTGCAGTCCGTTCTCCAGCTGCCACAGTTTGGTGGGTGAGCACAGCCACATGCTTGTGTTCAATAAGGTTCAAAGTACAGTATGCGGAGATCTATATAGGTGGCAGCACTCTGGTCCAACAGAGTTGACCCGAGACAAATCTAATGATGACATTCCCACCTTGGTGGAGTCCAGGGCTGTCCCCCCGTGCTGGAATCCAAACACCAGGAAGGTCTGGTTGCGAGGGAAGATGGCTGACACACACGGGTTGTTGTTGCTGCTGCAACTCTAAACATGGCAGTACTCTCATCTCCACCAGCAATCTTGAAATTGATCTAACCTTCCCTGTTGAAACTGACGGCAGAGCTAACCTCCCCTGTTGAAACTGACGGCAGAGCTAACCTCCCCTGTTGAAACTGATGGCAGAGCTAACCTTCCCTGTTGAAACTGACGGCAGAGCTAACCTCCCCTGTTGAAACTGACAGCAGAGCTAACTTTCCATGTTGAAACTGATGGCAGAGCTAACCTTCCCTGTTGAAACTGACAGCAGAGCTAACCTTCCCTGTTAAAACTGACAGCAGAGCTAACCTTCCCTGTTGAAACTGATGGCAGAGCTAACCTTCCCTGTTGAAACTGACAGCAGAGCTAACCTTCCCTGTTAAAACTGACAGCAGAGCTAACCTTCCCTGTTAAAACTGACAGCAGAGCTAACCTTCCCTGTTGAAACTGATGGCAGAGCTAACCTTCCCTGTTGAAATTGAAATAGTCAAATAAACAAAGCTAAATGGCACCAATTGGCTTACAAACAAAAGGCAAAGATGCAGGAAGTAGCTTCACTGTCATTGTTCAATTTCCTTGGTTGATAAAAGGCTCTGTGACATTGACTTACATTCCTATGTGTGGTTTCCTCCATTTGTGCCAGTTTTACAAAATAATTGTTATTCAGAGAGAGCAATCATATTGAACACAGCATTGAGCCAGCCATTGCACTGTTGTTGAATAGACTCACAGGGCCGATCATTATGGCTGCTCTTGTCCTTGCTGTAGGCATCCCAGACCCGCAGCAATGTCCGCGGGTACTTTCCGCGGAGGAGGTGGAGGGAGTGGAGCTGGATGAATGTGGATGTTCTGTTCTTTCTCTGAGATGAGGACAACTTGCTCAGTTCCCTGTCACACAGGAGGTTTAAACAAGCAGGGGTCACAGAAGTCTGACAAAGTACATTTAATAATAAACGAGAGAGATGTTGAGAAATGTAAATTAATATTTCTTAACACATGTGAATTGTGTTAATGGACCATACGTGGTCTGCCTGAGACGACAGTTGGTGGCCAGATATTGCAGGCTGATTTGATAAACCTCAGCTTGGAGGAACCCAGTTATTCCATTACAAGCTAAACAGGAGTTTCATGATAAACAAAAGTAAATACTACAGTGCAATTTACAATTGGAGCTTTTGCCAAAACTCTTCTCCGAACAATTGTGTCTACATGGAGCTTGACTTCAGCATACAATGGGTTAATTTATAGTGTAGGTGACATAGAGATCCTCTGGTACCTAGTTACAGAGCTTTAGGATCCGCTTACTGGAGAGTTGCTAATTAGTTGTTGTTGTTGTTTCTTATCCCCTTGTGTAAAGATTACATTGCTAATTAGTAAAAATGGTAATTTGTTAATGGAAACTGTCCTTTGTAGAGAGGAGTCGTCTCATGGAGGATCTACTGTATTTAGAGCATATATATATCTTATAACTTTCAATAAAAAAATTTGCTTTGAAATTTATCAAGAAAAGATTGATATAGTTGATGACTTAGGATTGATGGGATGTTGCCTAGATGAATAGCACTAGGACACAATGATGGGACAATATTATGAAAGGCAGAAGAGAATTGTAGACGCATGTGATCACTTATGGATGTGGAACTCTCAGAAAAGAAGAAATAAAATAATTGAAGCCTTGAAATGTGGACATGAGAATGCTACTTAAGAGTGCCATGGCCAGTATAGGGACAAATATTTCTATCTTTAATGAAATGTAACCTGGTAAAGAATCCCAAATATGTAAACAAAGACTGACCTACTTTGGACACATGATGAAAGCAAATGGATGTTGATTTGGGGGAAAATTGAAGAAAGAGAAAAGAACTCCAATGAGAGAAGGGGTCAAGAAAGCTACACAGGAAGGTCACTAGATGAGAGCGATGGTCACCACAGAACAAATTTGTCCATAGTTTCACCAAAACAGTACTTGATAGCAACAACAGATGGCTTATAGAGAGAACATGGGGGTCGGTGGAAGGATGGTCTAAACCGTTGCTTTTCGACTGCTACGACCCGGGTTTGATTCCCGCATTGGGCACTTTTTTTCTGATTAAAAAAAAAAATGCTTCAATGGCCCCCGATTCTTGCAAAAAAAGTCCAACCCCACCAGTGAGTGCAAGTAACCAAACGGGACTCTGGCACATTTGTAAATGCAAAGTCGAACTGCTTTTCACATGTGTAGCCATGTGGTGCACTTACAGTAAAAGCAGTCGCCTACTTCTACCCACCATGATTATCATGGCCTGTACCACATGTACTAGGGATAAGCAAAAAAAAAAACACTATTATAGAGTTGATTTAAATATAATTGGAATATGGGTGCAATCAGCTTATTTGAGATATAACCCGGCACATCTAATTGATTTATCTGGGAGACATACACAACCAGAGCTACCTGGATATCAAAGCTTCTGAAAGAACTTCTTGAAAGGTTTTCTGAGTCTCTCCGTTGACCACCGTGCAGCCATTGACTGGGATGACCTTCAAGACTTCAGAGTCCTGCGCAAGGAAGACTTCCCCATATACGCCCTCTCCAATCTTAGTCATCTCTCTGCGCAATGCACAAGAAACGGCATCAGTCCTAGTGGAGGAAGATCTCCCAGGGAGCAACTCCTGGGCTATTGCAACTTACTGCTTGGGGAGGAAGCTGGCAAAGTTGTCGATGTCGTCCTGCTGGCAGAGAGCCAGCAAGTGCTCCTCGGGATCCGCAATGTCCTAGGTCAGCACACATTACTTGTCCATCTAGGGTAACAAATTAATAAATTGTGTTGTTTCTTATCCCCTTGTGTAAAGATCACGCGAATTCCATGAGTTCATGCTCCTCGAGCTGTTTTATAATAAATTATATATTTTTTGGTAACAGCATTGTTACCATCAACAGACAAAATTGCTGAATGGTGTTACCCAAACATCATGCACAATTTATTGAATTGTTTTGTTATCTTAAATTTCTAATCTATTATCCAAATTGTGTACCTTATGAACTAAGATTACATTGTTATAACAGAGATGTTCTCTGCTCGCCAGGCCACAGCTGGAGAAATCAACTCTAGAGCAACAATGGAGGACAACGTCTGCAGCATTCTCTGGAATCAAAGTTCTACAAGTACACAGTTCTGCCATTTAATGACATGTGCGAGCTTTCAAACTGCTATTTAGTAGGCTATGAGTTAAAACTAAATAAGCTAGGAATTATGAACATTTGGAAATTTTGTTTTGAACCACTTTTTTTTTTTAACCAATATATAATTTTTTTCAGAGCATGAAGGTCAGAAGGAAATTATTAAATTTTGAAAAAAAAAATTGTGCTAATAATTAAAAAATTCAATATTAGAGAATTGATGTGTGGGTTGGAATACAACTGGGGCAAGCTGGGCTACGTAGGACGGATGTCTGTAACAGATTAATTATATACAAAATTAAAGGGTTCGAAATGTTTCTTGAAATTAAATTTTCCAATATTGTGTGCTTATAAATCTTCATTCCTAGCTTCAAACCTTATTTCATTTTAAAAGGTAAGGTGACAATCACACACACACGAGCCTTTTTATTGGGGCATCCAGCCCTATACATGATTCCCCTCTCCAGGATTTAGCAAAGGAAGATATTTCGAAAGTAAAAACTAGAATACAGGAAGTAATAAGGAAAAAGAAAAGCGAGAAGAAAGAAAAAAAATAAATAAATAAATATAACCATATATACAAAAAATAAACATACAGAGCAAAAGGAACCATACATGATTAAAAATTTAAATTAAAGTACCAATGTTTAAAATATGTCAAGGTTAGGATATCATTGAGAGGGCTAAGTGTTGAATCAGCCGCATTCAATCCTCGTTTTCTTCCTCCAAGCAAACCACGACATTCGGCGCTTCCATTGTTCTCCAACGGACATTGACTGCGGCCTTGTAGAATTTATATAAACCGAGGGAGAGACCCTGATCAACCATCAGTGTGTTCATCCAGCTGCAAATTTGTTGGCAGTCAGGTTGAGACCAGGGTAAGTCACCCAAAATTTCTTTCCTCTGTTTCTCTAAGCAAGAGCATCCAAATATTATATGCATAATTTCGTCTTGGATTCTGTTTTTACACAGATCGCAAGTAAGAGTCAAATCAATTTTCCAGCGATTTGAACGATTTTCTGGGAAGATCGTCCAAAGGAGTCTCAGTTGTGCAAAAAATCTTTTAATTGCTAGAGGAATAGTTGTGAATAAATATCGTTCTGCTGTTATTGAATTTTTTAGGTGGTAAGGTGACAATCAATAAGTTGTGTGTGACATTTCAGTAAGAGTGTTGTCACAATTTTGTCATGTAACCCCATCATCTTATTTAATTTTAAATAGCGGCCGATTGAAAGCCGTTTTTAAGTTGAGAGTTGGCACATGTCAAGGAAGCTATTGCAGAATCCTATAAACTGTCATTTTACATTGAAGTGACAGGAGTGCACAACAAGTGACAGGAGTGACAGGAGTGCACAACAAGTAACAGGAGTGTACAACAAGTGACAGGAGTGACAGGAGTGCACAACAAGTGACAGGAGTGTACAACAAGTGACAGGCAGGAGTGCACAACAAGTGACAGGCAGGAGTGCACAACAAGTGACAGGAGTGCACAACAAGTGACAGGAGTGCACAACAGGAGTGCACAACAAGTGACAGGAGTGCACAACAAGTAACAGGAGTGTACAACAAGTGACAGGAGTGTACAACAAGTAACAGGGGTGCAAAACAAGTGACAGGAGTGTACAACAAGTGACAGGAGTGTACAACAAGTTACAGGAGTGCACAACAAGTGACAGGAGTGTACAACAAGTTACAGGAGTGCACAACAAGTGACAGGAGTGTACAACAAGTGACAGGAGTGTACAACAAGTTACAGGAGTGCACAACAAGTGACAGGAGTGCACAACAAGTGACAGGAGTGTACAACAAGTGACAGGAGTGCAAAACAAGTGACAGGAGTGTACAACAAGTAACAGGAGTGCACAACAAGTGACAGGAGTGTACAACAAGTGACAGGAGTGTACAACAAGTGACAGGAGTGTACAACAAGTGACAGGAGTGTACAACAAGTGACAGGAGTGTACAACAAGTGACAGGAGTGTACAACAAGTGACAGGAGTGTACAACAAGTAACAGGGGTGCAAAACAAGTGACAGGAGTGCACAACAAGTGACAGGAGTGTACAACAAGTGACAGGAGTGTACAACAAGTGACAGGAGTGTACAACAAGTGACAGGAGTGCACAACAAGTGACAGGAGTGTACAACAAGTGACAGGAGTGTACAACAAGTGACAGGAGTGTACAACAAGTGACAGGGGTGCAAAACAAGTGACAGGAGTGCACAACAAGTGACAGGAGTGTACAACAAGTGACAGGAGTGCAAAACAAGTTACAGGAGTGCAAAACAAGTTACAGGAGTGCAAAACAAGTGACAGGAGTGCACAACAAGTGACAGGAGTGTACAACAAGTGACAGGAGTGTACAACAAGTTACAGGAGTGCACAACAAGTGACAGGAGTGTACAACAAGTAACAGGAGTGTACAACAAGTAACAGGAGTGTACAACAAGTGACAGGAGTGCACAACAAGTGACAGGAGTGTACAACAAGTTACAGGAGTGCACAACAAGTGACAGGAGTGCACAACAAGTGACAGGAGTGTACAACAAGTAACAGGAGTGCACAACAAGTTACAGGAGTGCACAACAAGTGACAGGAGTGTACAACAAGTAACAGGGGTGCACAACAAGTGACAGGAGTGTACAACAAGTGACAGGAGTGCAAAACAAGTTACAGGAGTGCACAACAAGTGACAGGGGTGTACAACAAGTGACAGGAGTGTACAACAAGTGACAGGGGTGCACAACAAGTAACAGGGGTGTACAACAAGTAACAGGAGTGTACAACAAGTGACAGGGGTGCACAACAAGTAACAGGAGTGTACAACAAGTGACAGGAGTGTACAACAAGTAACAGGAGTGCACAACAAGTTACAGGAGTGCACAACAAGTGACAGGGGTGCACAACAAGTTACAGGAGTGCACAACAAGTGACAGGAGTGTACAACAAGTAACAGGAGTGCACAACAAGTTACAGGAGTGCACAACAAGTGACAGGAGTGTACAACAAGTGACAGGGGTGTACAACAAGTGACAGGGGTGTACAACAAGTAACAGGAGTGTACAACAAGTGACAGGGGTGCACAACAAGTAACAGGGGTGTACAACAAGTGACAGGGGTGCACAACAAGTAACAGGAGTGTACAACAAGTGACAGGGGTGTACAACAAGTAACAGGAGTGTACAACAAGTGACAGGGGTGTACAACAAGTAACAGGAGTGTACAACAAGTGACAGGAGTGTACAACAAGTAACAGGGGTGTACAACAAGTAACAGGAGTGTACAACAAGTGACAGGAGTGTACAACAAGTGACAGGGGTGCACAACAAGTAACAGGGGTGTACAACAAGTAACAGGAGTGTACAACAAGTGACAGGGGTGCACAACAAGTAACAGGAGTGTACAACAAGTGACAGGAGTGTACAACAAGTGACAGGAGTGTACAACAAGTGACAGGGGTGCACAACAAGTAACAGGGGTGTACAACAAGTAACAGGAGTGTACAACAAGTGACAGGGGTGCACAACAAGTGACAGGAGTGTACAAACAAGTAACAGGAGTGTACAACAAGTAACAGGAGTGTACAACAAGTGACAGGGGTGCACAACAAGTAACAGGGGTGTACAACAAGTAACAGGAGTGTACAACAAGTGACAGGGGTGCACAACAAGTGACAGGAGTGTACAACAAGTAACAGGAGTGTACAACAAGTGACAGGGGTGTACAACAAGTGACAGGGGTGTACAACAAGTAACAGGAGTGTACAACAAGTGACAGGGGTGCACAACAAGTAACAGGGGTGTACAACAAGTGACAGGGGTGTACAACAAGTGACAGGGGTGTACAACAAGTAACAGGAGTGTACAACAAGTGACAGGGGTGTACAACAAGTAACAGGAGTGTACAACAAGTGACAGGAGTGTACAACAAGTAACAGGAGTGTACAACAAGTGACAGGGGGTGCACAACAAGTAACAGGGGTGTACAACAAGTGACAGGGGTGTACAACAAGTGACAGGAGTGTACAACAAGTGACAGGGGTGTACAACAAGTAACAGGAGTGTACAACAAGTGACAGGGGTGCACAACAAGTGACAGGGGTGTACAACAAGTGACAGGAGTGTACAACAAGTGACAGGAGTGTACAACAAGTGACAGGGGTGTACAACAAGTGACAGGGGTGTACAACAAGTGACAGGGGTGCACAACAAGTGACAGGAGTGTACAACAAGTGACAGGGGTGTACAACAAGTAACAGGAGTGTACAACAAGTGACAGGAGTGTACAACAAGTGACAGGAGTGTACAACAAGTGACAGGGGTGCACAACAAGTAACAGGAGTGTACAACAAGTAACAGGAGTGTACAACAAGTGACAGGAGTGTACAACAAGTGACAGGAGTGTACAACAAGTGACAGGGGTGTACAACAAGTGACAGGGGTGTACAACAAGTAACAGGAGTGTACAACAAGTGACAGGAGTGTAACAACAAGTGACAGGAGTGTACAACAAGTGACAGGAGTGTACAACAAGTGACAGGGGGTGTACAACAAGTAACAGGAGTGTACAACAAGTGACAGGGGTGCACAACAAGTGACAGGGGTGCACAACAAGTAACAGGAGTGTACAACAAGTGACAGGAGTGTACAACAAGTGACAGGGGTGTACAACAAGTGACAGGGGTGTACAACAAGTGACAGGGGTGCACAACAAGTGACAGGAGTGTACAACAAGTGACAGGGGTGTACAACAAGTAACAGGAGTGTACAACAAGTAACAGGAGTGTACAACAAGTGACAGGAGTGTACAACAAGTGACAGGAGTGTACAACAAGTGACAGGGGTGTACAACAAGTAACAGGAGTGTACAACAAGTGACAGGGGTGCACAACAAGTGACAGGGGTGCACAACAAGTAACAGGAGTGTACAACAAGTGACAGGAGTGTACAACAAGTGACAGGAGTGTACAACAAGTGACAGGGGTGCACAACAAGTAACAGGAGTGTACAACAAGTAACAGGAGTGTACAACAAGTGACAGGGGTGCACAACAAGTAACAGGAGTGTACAACAAGTAACAGGAGTGTACAACAAGTGACAGGAGTGTACAACAAGTAACAGGAGTGTACAACAAGTAACAGGAGTGTACAACAAGTGACAGGGGTGCACAACAAGTAACAGGAGTGTACAACAAGTGACAGGGGTGTACAACAAGTAACAGGGGTGTACAACAAGTGACAGGGGTGTACAACAAGTAACAGGAGTGTACAACAAGTGACAGGGTGCACAACAAGTAACAGGAGTGTACAACAAGTGACAGGGGTGCACAACAAGTAACAGGGGTGTACAACAAGTGACAGGGGTGCACAACAAGTAACAGGAGTGTACAACAAGTGACAGGGGTGCACAACAAGTAACAGGAGTGTACAACAAGTGACAGGGGTGCACAACAAGTAACAGGAGTGTACAACAAGTAACAGGAGTGTACAACAAGTGACAGGGGTGCACAACAAGTGACAGGGGTGTACAACAAGTAACAGGAGTGCACAACAAGTGACAGGGGTGCACAACAAGTAACAGGGGTGTACAACAAGTAACAGGGTGCACAACAAGTGACAGGGGTGCACAACAAGTAACAGGAGTGCACAACAAGTGACAGGGGTGCACAACAAGTAACAGGAGTGTACAACAAGTAACAGGAGTGTACAACAAGTGACAGGGGTGCACAACAAGTAACAGGAGTGTACAACAAGTGACAGGGGTGCACAACAAGTGACAGGGGTGCACAACAAGTAACAGGAGTGTACAACAAGTGACAGGGGTGCACAACAAGTAACAGGAGTGTACAACAAGTGACAGGAGTGAACAACAAGTGACAGGGGTGCACAACAAGTGACAGGAGTGTACAACAAGTAACAGGAGTGTACAACAAGTGACAGGAGTGTACAACAAGTGACAGGGGTGCACAACAAGTGACAGGAGTGTACAACAAGTAACAGGAGTGTACAACAAGTGACAGGGGTGTACAACAAGTAACAGGGAGTGTACAACAAGTGACAGGAGTGTACAACAAGTGACAGGAGTGTACAACAAGTGACAGGGGTGCACAACAAGTAACAGGAGTGTACAACAAGTGACAGGAGTGTACAACAAGTGACAGGGGTGTACAACAAGTAACAGGAGTGTACAACAAGTAACAGGAGTGTACAACAAGTGACAGGAGTGCACAACAAGTGACAGGGGTGTACAACAAGTAACAGGAGTGTACAACAAGTGACAGGGGTGTACAACAAGTACAGGAGTGCACAACAAGTGACAGGAGTGTACAACAAGTGACAGGGGTGCACAACAAGTAACAGGGGTGTACAACAAGTAACAGGAGTGTACAACAAGTAACAGGAGTGTACAACAAGTGACAGGGTGTGTACAACAAGTAACAGGAGTGTACAAACAAGTGACAGGGGTGTACAACAAGTAACAGGAGTGTACAACAAGTAACAGGAGTGTACAACAAGTACAGGAGTGTACAACAAGTGACAGGAGTGTACAACAAGTAGACAGGGGTGCACAACAAGTAACAGGAGTGTACAACAAGTGACAGGGGTGTACAACAAGTGACAGGGGTGTACAACAAGTAACAGGAGTGTACAACAAGTGACAGGGGTGTACAACAAGTAACAGGAGTGTACAACAAGTAACAGGAGTGTACAACAAGTAACAGGAGTGTACAACAAGTGACAGGAGTGTACAACAAGTGACAGGGGTGCACAACAAGTAACAGGAGTGTACAACAAGTGACAGGGGTGTACAACAAGTAACAGGAGTGTACAACAAGTAACAGGAGTGTACAACAAGTAACAGGAGTGTACAACAAGTGACAGGGGTGCACAACAAGTAACAGGAGTGTACAAACAAGTGACAGGAGTGTACAACAAGTAACAGGAGTGTACAACAAGTGACAGGAGTGTACAACAAGTAACAGGGGTGTACAACAAGTGACAGGAGTGTACAACAAGTAACAGGAGTGTACAACAAGTGACAGGAGTGTACAACAAGTAACAGGAGTGTACAACAAGTGACAGGGTGTGCACAACAAGTGACAGGGGTGTACAACAAGTGACAGGAGTGTACAACAAGTAACAGGAGTGTACAACAAGTGACAGGGGTGTACAAACAAGTGACAGGAGTGTACAACAAGTAACAGGAGTGCACAACAAGTTACAGGAGTGTACAACAAGTGACAGGAGTGTACAACAAGTAACAGGAGTGTACAACAAGTGACAGGGGTGTACAACAAGTAACAGGAGTGTACAACAAGTTACAGGAGTGCACAACAAGTAACAGGAGGTGCACAACAAGTTACAGGAGTGCACAACAAGTAACAGGAGTGTACAACAAGTAACAGGAGTGTACAACAAGTGACAGGGGTGCACAACAAGTAACAGGAGTGTACAACAAGTGACAGGAGTGTACAACAAGTAACAGGGGTGTACAACAAGTGACAGGGGTGCACAACAAGTGACAGGGGTGTACAACAAGTAACAGGAGTGTACAACAAGTGACAGGGGTGCACAACAAGTAACAGGAGTGTACAACAAGTGACAGGAGTGTACAACAAGTGACAGGGGTGCACCAACAAAGTAACAGGAGTGTACAACAAGTGACAGGAGTGTACAACAAGTGACAGGAGTGTACAACAAGTGACAGGAGTGTACAACAAGTGACAGGGGTGCACAACAAGTAACAGGAGTGTACAACAAGTGACAGGAGTGTACAACAAGTGACAGGGGTGTACAACAAGTAACAGGAGTGTACAACAAGTGACAGGGGTGCACAACAAGTAACAGGGGGTGTACAACAAGTAACAGGAGTGTACAACAAGTGACAGGAGTGCACAACAAGTAACAGGGGTGTACAACAAGTAACAGGAGTGTACAACAAGTGACAGGAGTGCACAACAAGTAACAGGGGTGTACAACAAGTGACAGGGAGTGCACAACAAGTAACAGGAGTGTACAACAAGTGACAGGGGTGCACAACAAGTGACAGGGGTGCACAACAAGTGACAGGGGTGCACAACAAGTAACAGGAGTGTACAACAAGTAACAGGAGTGTACAACAAGTGACAGGAGTGCACAACAAGTAACAGAGTGTACAACAAGTGACAGGGGTGCACAACAAGTAACAGGGGTGTACAACAAGTAACAGGAGTGTACAACAAGTGACAGGAGTGCACAACAAGTAACAGGGGTGTACAACAAGTAACAGGAGTGTACAACAAGTGACAGGAGTGCACAACAAGTAACAGGGGTGTACAACAAGTGACAGGAGTGCACAACAAGTAACAGGGGTGTACAACAAGTGACAGGAGTGTACAACAAGTGACAGGGGTGTACAACAAGTGACAGGAGTGTACAACAAGTGACAGGGGTGTACAACAAGTAACAGGGGTGTACAACAAGTAACAGGAGTGTACAACAAGTAACAGGAGTGTACAACAAGTGACAGGAGTGTACAACAAGTGACAGGGGTGTACAACAAGTGACAGGGGTGCACAACAAGTAACAGGAGTGTACAACAAGTGACAGGGGTGCACAACAAGTAACAGGAGTGCACAACAAGTGACAGGAGTGTACAACAAGTGACAGGAGTGTACAACAAGTGACAGGGGTGCACAACAAGTAACAGGGGTGTACAACAAGTAACAGGAGTGTACAACAAGTGACAGGAGTGCACAACAAGTAACAGGGGTGTACAACAAGTAACAGGGGTGTACAACAAGTGACAGGAGTGCACAACAAGTAACAGGGGTGTACAACAAGTAACAGGAGTGTACAACAAGTGACAGGAGTGTACAACAAGTGACAGGAGTGCACAACAAGTGACAGGGGTGCACAACAAGTAACAGGGGTGTACAACAAGTGACAGGAGTGTACAACAAGTAACAGGGGTGTACAACAAGTGACAGGGGTGTACAACAAGTGACAGGAGTGCATAACAAGTGACAGGGGTGCACAACAAGTAACAGGGGTGTACAACAAGTGACAGGAGTGTACAACAAGTGACAGGAGTGTACAACAAGTGACAGGGGGTGCACAACAAGTAACAGGGGTGTACAACAAGTGACAGGAGTGTACAACAAGTAACAGGGGTGTACAACAAGTGACAGGAGTGTACAACAAGTAACAGGGGTGTACAACAAGTGACAGGAGTGCACAACAAGTGACAGGGGTGCACAACAAGTAACAGGGGTGTACAACAAGTAACAGGAGTGTACAACAAGTGACAGGAGTGTACAACAAGTGACAGGAGTGTACAACAAGTGACAGGGGTGCACAACAAGTAACAGGGGTGTACAACAAGTAACAGGAGTGTACAACAAGTGACAGGAGTGTACAACAAGTGACAGGAGTGTACAACAAGTGACAGGGGTGCACAACAAGTGACAGGAGTGTACAACAAGTAACAGGAGTGTACAACAAGTGACAGGAGTGTACAACAAGTGACAGGAGTGCACAACAAGTGACAGGAGTGTACAACAAGTGACAGGAAAATAGAGAGGAAGGCGCTATTTAGAGGGGACACTATAGACAGGTTTAACTGTATATTCATATATCAGGGAACAGGCTAAATCAATGTCTAGTTGATTTCTGTTCCATTAGATGGCGCTCTGCCATCTAAAAAGCACATGTAGGCAAAGTCAGACTTTCACCAAAGTGTGCCTGGATCATGGTGCCATGATCAACGAAAGCTGCACCCCTATACCCCATTCCATGAGACATGGAATTTGTGTAATCTTTACACAAGGGGATAAGAAACAACAACAACAACAACAAGTGACAGGAGTGCACAATAAGTGAAATAAGTGCATTACTCACCAGGACCATGGATGTCTCCGCCGGCTGGACGGGGGAGGGGAACAGGTCCTGGCTGCCACTCCTCAGGAACACCCCGGGAGACAGGAAGCTGCCGCTCTTCCATGTGGAGCCTTTCAGTGGAGTGACGTTGGGGGACTTGTAGGAGGTGAGTTTGTTGGAGTGGGTCTTCAATGGAGTCAGAGGAACTCGCGGTGACTTGGAAACACTCAACTTTGAACTGTACATCGAGGAATGGCCTTTCAACGGTGTGATCTTCACTATTGGAGACTTGAACAGCCTGGAGCTCAGCTTCAACGGGGTGAGCATTACCCGTGGAGACTTGAGTGAACTTAATTTGGATTCCAAATTTTTTTTTTCACTGGAGTTGGGGAGGAGTGAAGAATGATTCGTCCAACTCCTGAGACATTTCTCCTGGGAGTTTCTGATGCTGGAGAGTTTGTGGGTGGAAGGAAAGAAGTTGTGGTCGGCCAGCAGAAAGGAGCTGTGCTGTCCGCAGGGCGTGCTGGTGAGAAGCTGAGAGTTGTGGGGTGGCAGCGGGAACCAGGTGGACTTCCGCTTGGGTTTTGGCTTCTCAACAATTAAAGTAAAATTTTCTATTTCCGTCCAGTTGAAAGAATCATGAGAAGAATCTTTTTTTTTATTGGATTTTTTATTTTTCTCTTTCCTTGAAGCCTTGTTGGCAGCAGCCTTCTTCGGAATCTTCTTCTTGGGCGTCACAAAGTCTTCATCGTCTGACAGAGAAAGTCTCCGTGTGGCGGGGCCCTTCCTCCTTGACTTCACAGCTCTCTGAACAAACATCCAGTTTATTTAATAATGTCCCCACAAATCTGTCCTAGCAATGGACAACTGGGGGTTTTTCTCTAGTTGTCTCTCTTGACAGACATGGAGATACCTTCCATACTGACCAGCTACTGATCTGCATACGGATCTCTGACAGTTTTATCTAGTGTGCTGCCCACAATATGAGCTGAAACAGCAGAATAAATACTTTAATTTGCTTATTCTTCTATACAAATATTTAAAATTTAATTTATTCATTCTATTCTGAAATCATGAAGGAACTGACAAGGCAGACAAGATGCCGTTCTGTGAAGGCAGACAAGAGAGTGTTTGCATGATCCCAAGTTGAAGGATTGAGTTGCTTTAGCAAAGGTATTTCTAGAAATATTCTTCAATGTGCCATCAGCCAGTAGTTTTTCTAAATATTTTCTTCCCTATTTTCAACATGTAACCATTCCAAAACCATCAAAACTAACTAAAAATTAATTTAAATCCTTGATGGCAATTAGCACTTGGAAAAGAAATGTGATTTCCTTAGAAGTTTGGTAGAAGGAAAACAGATTTGCTTGTTAAGAAAGTGTTTTGCTTCCAATGGTAGTCCCTGAGTAGGTCACTGAGATAGGTCAGTTTCTAGGAATCAGCCTTACACTGTTTGTAACTAAGTTGACTGGCAGGGTAGTGCTGGTTAGAGGGAAGGTTGAAGTGCTGGTTGGAGGGAAGGTTGAAGTGCTGGTTAGAGGGAAGGTTGAAGTGCTGGTTAGAGGGAAGGTTGAAGTGCTGGTTAGAGGGAAGGTTGAAGTGCTGGTTGGAGGGAAGGTTGAAGTGCTGGTTAGAGGGAAGGTTGAAGTGCTGGTTAGAGGGAAGGTTGAAGTGCTGGTTAGAGGGAAGGTTGAAGTGCTGGTTGGAGGGAAGGTTGAAGTGCTGGAAGGTTGAAGTGCTGGTTAGAGGGAAGGTTGAAGTGCTGGTTGGAGGGAAGGTTGAAGTGCTGGTTGGAGGGAAGGTTGAAGTGCTGGAAGGTTGAAGTGCTGGTTAGAGGGAAGGTTGAAGTGCTGGTTGGAGGGAAGGTTGAAGTGCTGGTTAGAGGGAAGGTTGAAGTGCTGGTTAGAGGGAAGGTTGAAGTGCTGGTTAGAGGGAAGGTTGAAGTGCTGGTTAGAGGGAAGGTTGAAGTGCTGGTTAGAGGGAAGGTTGAAGTGCTGGTTGGAGGGAAGGTTGAAGTGCTGGTTAGAGGGAAGGTTGAAGTGCTGGTTAGAGGGAAGGTTGAAGTGCTGGTTGGAGGGAAGGTTGAAGTGCTGGTTAGAGGGAAGGTTGAAGTGCTGGTTGGAGGGAAGGTTGAAGTGCTGGTTAGAGGAAGGTTGAAGTGCTGGTTAGAGGGAAGGTTGAAGTGCTGGTTGGAGGGAAGGTTGAAGTGCTGGTTGGAGGGAAGGTTGAAGTGCTGGTTGGAGGGAAGGTTGAAGTGCTGGAAGGTTGAAGTGCTGGTTAGAGGGAAGGTTGAAGTGCTGGTTGGAGGGAAGGTTGAAGTGCTGGTTGGACGGAAGGTTGAAGTGCTGGTTGGAGGGAAGGTTGAAGTGCTGGTTAGAGGGAAGGTTGAAGTGCTGGTTAGAGGGAAGGTTGAAGTGCTGGTTGGACGGAAGGTTGAAGTGCTGGTTGGAGGGAAGGTTGAAGTGCTGGTTAGGGGTAAGGTTGAAGTGCTGGTTAGAGGGAAGGTTGAAGTGCTGGTTAGAGGGAAGGTTGAAGTGCTGGTTGGAGGGAAGGTTGAAGTGCTGGTTAGAGGGAAGGTTGAAGTGCTGGTTGGAGGGAAGGTTGAAGTGCTGGTTGGACGGAAGGTTGAAGTGCTGGTTGGAGGGAAGGTTGAAGTGCTGGTTAGGGGGAAGGTTGAAGTGCTGGTTAGAGGGAAGGTTGAAGTGCTGGTTAGAGGGAAGGTTGAAGTGCTGGAAGGTTGAAGTGCTGGTTAGAGGGAAGGTTGAAGTGCTGGAAGGTTGAAGTGCTGGTTAGAGGGAAGGTTGAAGTGCTGGTTAGAGGGAAGGTTGAAGTGCTGGTTAGAGGGAAGGTTGAAGTGCTGGTTGGAGGGAAGGTTGAAGTGCTGGTTGGAGGGAAGGTTGAAGTGCTGGTTGGAGGGAAAGTTGGGGGTGGGGCTGAGATGGGACAATCCACTAGGAGATTCAACAAAGTGCAGAGAAGAGGGCCATTCATCCGTTGCTCCCTGACATCCGGCAATATGAGCCGCCATAAATATTAAAATTTAAAAAATTATTTTACAATGAGTATCTTTTTTATTTGAAATGCCAGCGCTTTCTAGCAAAAATCATACTTCTATAGGCTTAAGTCAAGAAACATCGACGGCATGCATGGATATTTACATCCTCAATTTGAAAATATTTTAAAATAGAATGCATTATTTCAAATTTTAAAAAATAATAAACTCATTGTGAAAAAAAATCTTTATAATTTTAAATCTGCTCACAATTTTTTACCTTGAAACCACTATACAACAGGATACAACTACTCACCACTCGGGATGGAGGAGTGATGTTCTCTTCACTGGAGTTCCTGCCCCACACCAACAGCATTGGTTAGGCTTTCTGCTGCAATTAGAGTTGAATAATTCAGTAAAAGGGAAATGCATGAAAACGTTGGGCACTACTGCAAGGATTGTGGCCAAGACTTACCTCTCTTTGATCAAGGCATCGAAGTCTGGGAAGGCCTCTGGTAAGAAGGACATGCGACGGTTGCGGTGTCGGCCATAGGTTCTCTGGGGCCGCTTGAAGGATCTGTAACAGGTTGAGTCGGATAGTGAACTTGAGCTCAGGAATGTATAGAACTTCTGGCGAGAGAACATTTTGAAACTTGGCAGAGAAATGATTGATGAAACACACTAACCTGCGGAACACACCTTGGAAGTCAGATGTCACAAGATCATGTCTCCATTTAGACAGATGATTCAACGTTTAACACAACTGGGTGTTTGTGATTATTGAATTTTGGTGTTTGTAAGAGAAGCTCTACTTCCAGGTAGAAATAAATAAACAAATTATATCCACTAAGGTATAAAATGTTTCCAGAAACTGGGGACTTACATGTCTTCCTTGATCAAGAGATCAAACAGGGCATTCTTCCTGTCAGAGTGTAGTGGCTTGTTCTTCATTGCTGCCAGCACATTGACACATTCTCTACACTGCTATCACATTGTCACATTCTATAAACCTACTCCAAACTGCTACCTCACATCCTATTGTTACCTACTCAAAACCACCAGCACATCTCAATATGGAAACAACTTGCACATCACTGTCAATTACTCGAGATGTGACCAGATGCTGCTCCAAACTACCTTGTTTACATTGGATGTGGGTGCTCCTGACCTGACTACATCTAATCTAAGCAGATTTCAACCAGGAGCACTGAGATAGATTGCGCTTGTCGACTCGGTCGTGGACCAGCAGTACTATGTGGCACCTTTGCCCCTATATGAACCAAAGGATGATATTATCTAGGGTAAGGCAAATATTGGCCGCCTAGAGGCCAAAACTGGGGCAGATAGAGCTCCCATTAGTCAGAACTGACAGTTCATCTAGGAGATGGAAAACTTTTAAACCAAAAGCAGCTGGGACTTTTATAGCTTTGGTTGGCAACATGTCTAAAAAGACGACTTTGGTTATAAACATATTTGTGGTTCTAGAAACCTTGTACAATATCACAAAATGGGTCAAGTGACGTTCGGTGATAGGCGACTTCTATATTGGAGAGTTGGCACTAAATGATGATTAACTTAACCTAACTTAACCTAAGTCATCAGATTGAAATTAAATCATCTGAAAGCTGCGTCTGGCTACCGACCCTCCGAAATACCAACCCGCTACATTGTCACATATTCTCAAACGGCTAAAGCACATAAATAACATTTTCTATTACCTACGATCGCACAAATGATGCGTCAAATATGAGGATATATACGATATGAAAATGTTTATCCAAGTTCAAAAGTTGAAACTATAATAGATACGTATATTAAATTAAATAAATAAAAGTAGGAAATAAATAAACAAAGATTGTTTTGATGTGTACTAAGTTTACAAATTTTCAAAATTCGTTGAATTCTCGAAACAGCAACAGAGTAATTCACTGAAAATAATTAGAAATGTGAAAACATGGTAATACATTTTTAAAATGTATTAACAAACATTTTCATGGCTTGATAATAATGTAATTTTACCCATACAATTTTAAAATATTAATGAATTGAAGATAAATCTTGAAACAATTTTAAATTTAAATATTGAGAAAAGGAAAACATATGAAAGAATTATGAGAACCTATGAGAAACTTTTCGATTATTTTATTCAAAATTAGGCCTATAATTTGTCATTAAATGTCACACAACTATTAAAACATTTTCTGTGGAAGAGAAGTTTTTTAGGAAAGAATAAATTTTCTCATTCCATAATAGCAAATTGCTATAAATTGCTAACCTCATATATAAATATGAATGTGATTAGTTAAAACTTCCTTATTTTTAAACTGTCGATTAATATTTTTCATTCATTTAAAATACTTATTAACCTCTTTTCTTCTTTTCTCTGCCTTCCATTTTTAGCATATATTAACCCATTTCACATGTTTGTTATTGGAGCTCTAGGAACACTGTTATGTCTATTTCTTTCTCTGCCCATACAACATAATTCTCTAACTCAGAATCTTGAGCAGCCTTCTAATTAACTATTAACTAAGTTTACTCTTCATTATTATAAATAATGATACTTATAATTATTTTAATAAGTTTTAATTTTTGTTGTGTGTGTTTACATAGTTATAATGATCTGCCTAGCGTAGCCAAGCTAAATATACAAATATATGACACTAGCTGAATGACCCGGGCAAGCCCGTTTTACCAGATTGAATGTTTTTATTCAAATACTATTAGTTACAATTATAAATTGGCGCCGTGGTTGTTACTCTTGTGAAACGTCCCGCTCCAAACTGTGTCTGAGAAGCGATATTTTTTATAGAAAGATTATCTGGCTTTTGTTTTCTGCTCGAATGAATGTTTTTCTGTTAGAATTTTGTTCCTGCGTACAAAATAATGAACTGGTTTCACCCGTGGTCTCTGCTTTTTGGAATTTTTCCCCCGATATAATTTTGTATCTGATAATCAAACATGATACAGCAATATCGTCATCATCATTTTCTGACTAAAAATATATAGTTTTAATAATTGATTTATATATTTTTTAAAAAATAGCCTATCGTCTTCCCGTATTTTTTTACCTATGTATGGAAATTTTGGTTTGAATTAGTGAACTACTGCGAATTTGTATACCAGACATACAAACATACAAACATTCATTTATATTAAAAAACAATAATAAACATTAAGAGGAGCTTCTTGTGTAAATTTCTTTAATACCGCAAGCTTTCGACAAGAAGCTTGTCTTATTTACACAAGAAGCTCCTCTTAATGTTTATTATTGTTTTTTAATGATCGTGATTTTAAGAGTTTTAATCCTACAATTCATTTATATATATATAGAGATATCCCATTTAAATAATGACAAGGAACATTAGAAATTAAGTTTTCTTGGCGGGCGCGCCATAATGGTTCAGTGCTGGTATAAAGAACTGAGGGACAGGCTCTTGAGATGGCGAAGTTTGAAAAGATTTTGAGGGTGATGAAGCAACTAAATACGCTTTACACATGAGAAAACAATTTAAAATGTTAAGCGTATTTACGCAAGTTTGGCCTCAAATACCCATTTCTTGGTTTTTCATGAAGCCTCTGGGACCAAAATATATATATATATATATATTTGGTCTCAGTGGTACAGCTTGCTCCACGCTGACGAGCGCCAACAGCGCGAAACGCGTTCATGGATGGCTTTTCTTGATTCATCAAGAAATTGAATTGGCCAAATATCAAGGGGCAAGTTTAATAAACGTTTAGTTTATTTTTGCTCCACTAGATGGAGCTCTGCCATCTAAAAAGCACAAGTGCTTTTGATCAGGATATGTCTTCTTTATTTTTAATATTAACACCAAACCTTTTTATTTTTATTTTTACTGTTGTTTTATCATATATATGTCGTATCTGTCGTATCGGTCGAATGGAAGGGTGCAACAGTTGTGCATGTAAGCTTCGAAAAAGAATTTGTTCCACACTAGCATTACCTGCGCGCGTTGGCTCCCATTTATATTTTATACAGATTTATAGATGGATGAATTTGTATTTACATTTTAACATACTAATTATGGCGAAAAGAAATTATATCTCTTGGGCATTAGGCAAATTATGACATATAAATATTATATAAAAAAACGATTTTCTGCTGTTGATTTTGGAATATTATTTTGATATATTATTACTTGCTGATTGATATATAGAGAATTATTATTGATATTTGCTGATTCTTTTGAGTACATTGGTACTAAATGGTATTGGTATGCAGTCGTGGAAAATTTTGAAAATATAAATAAAAATAGTTAAGATCAGAAATAGCTTTAATTAGGCTTATGGAACATAAATACATAATTTGATAAAGAACTATCTCCTTTCTAAAAATGGGAGGGAGAATTCTTTATAAGCAATTTTTGTGATTCTGGTTCTACTGGAATCTGTCAGAAAGCTGACTTGAGCTGACTAATACAGAATAATAATTTACCTTGAGAATTTTCGCCAAAAGGTCTTCAATTGCTGGGAGCTAAAACTGTTCCCTTATCATGTACTTATTTAAAAGTCTGATGATAGGCAATAATTTTGCTATTCAAATAACTCACGTTCCTGGAAACATGAGTATAGAATTCAGGAACACCCTGAGGATGGTGGCAGTGAGTCATTGAAAAGAGCAAGGAGTAAATAAATAATAATAATAAACTATTTATTCATCTATATTATTTGTTCACGTTAATTTCGCTCTCTTTAAAAACTAATATTATTCATACTTGTAGTTTTAGGATATTAATCTATTTAAATATTTTAATGAATTATAAAAACTATTTTAGGTGATTTTTTTTTTTTTTAGCTTTGACAATATAATTATTAAAAATTAAAATATTTTCAAAATACATGTTGCAAGAATATCCCTTCTTATATTAAATAGAATTTTTGAAATCTTTTCATCAGCATAAAACACTCACTTAAAAATCATAATATTTTCAATGAAATTAATTAATCATTGCTTACAGTGCTGTAAAATCACGTTTATTTCCGTCAATCTTGTTTTAGTACTGTTGTTTACATTTATATCGCTGAACCTCAAATGTTCTACTTTTATTTCCGGTGAAGCTACTCTTGAACGTTACAATCATCTCATGATGCCAATGAAAGGAAGACTAACGGCAGCTTGTTCAAAGCGAAACGAGCAACTAAAGCAATGGAAAGACTCGGAAACGAATAACACTTCTGCTAAATTGCCGGAGGACAAAAATTGGAAAGTAAAATTTGATGAAGGTTGTGTCTTTTTGGCAGCGAGTTCAGCAGACGACTTTAAGGAGCTTGAAAGGCTTTTGGATTTGGGCGTTAATATCAACACCACCAACATCGATGGCTTGACAGCACTTCATCAGGTAGGAACTCCACACACCAAGTATCTAACTCAAAATAATAAAATTTTCGCCTTACCATTTATAAGAGAAAAACGCCTTTTTTTTTTTTAAATATATTTAGTACAAGTTGTACTACCAAACATTGATATTTTAAATTAATTCAATGTCAATCATTTATGACAAATTTTAAAAGTTTGATGTCATTAACACTATTCATGTTAATTTTTCATTTAATTTAGAAGTATATGGGAGATGTATATTTTGTGAGGAGAGAGAGAAATAAGGAGTGCTCACAGAGTTTAACCCCACATCCTAGCAAGTGTACAAATGCTTGTTTCTAATTGGCTGATGGAAGCGTTTGCTAGTTGGAAATATGTCATGGAAAGATATTATTCCCTATATTATGATATGCTGCATTCAACAAAATAGTATTATGTAAATATATTAATGGATGTATTAAAGAAGCAGCTGTTGTAGCAGCGAGTACATTTCAAGTTGACAGTTGTCACTTTGCTTAGATTTGCAAAGAATGGGCGACAGCGGAAATGGGGCATATGCTTTACCATGCTATCATAAATGGCCATCAGCCAATCCTAAATGAGCATTATTCATCAGTAGCCAATCACAAATTAGCGTTTTTCATTTGTGGGGGCAGATTTTGGAAAGTCAGAGCTGTGTATACAGAAGTAAACTTACAGCTTCATTATTGATAAGTATTTCAAGATAATAATTAATTCTAATTAAAAATTGAATTTATAAATTTCATAAGACATTTATAGAATATATTTAATGTGATGTGGTAGACATAGTAATTTATAGAATATATTTAATGTCCACAGTTGATATCCACAGCAGTTACAAACTCTTGGAGGAACCTTCTTCTATTTGGATGGATACATTTCTACATTTAGAGGAAATACTTCTGGCTGGCTGGACTGTACATCTGACCATACAATTCTATGTACCATTGACCATACAAATCTATTCAAAACTACCAAAATGACAATATAACCAGATATAAACATCAATTTCATCATCAAACATTTTGCACTTATTTTTCCTGTCTTTTACAAAATTTAAATTTGTGATTTTGTGAAATTTGAAATTTTTTGCTTATAACGCACATTTAATTTTGATGAGTTTGTCATTTGAGCACAAATGTTGAAAGAATGATTCAGCCTTGAGAGACAGCTGAACCTCTGTTTCCACCCACCCTACAATGGCTGATGTAAGCCACACAGAGCCTCTATAATACCACAGCATTTTTCTCTTTCTTTCAAACACACAAAGGGTGGAAGTGTGTTATAAACAGTAGTTAAAAATAATGATTAGGTACAATTTGGATTATTGATAAAGCAAAATTTAGATTATAGATACAAGAAAATAAGACCTAGAATTTGGAATTTTGATTATAAACAGAAGGTAATAAGACCAAATCTAAATAAATAGTGTGTGAGGTTTCAGTAACAAGGCTGTTACATCACCCACTATTTATTTATTTAGATTTGGTCTTATTACCTTTTGTGTATTTCTAATTAATTCCTTTATATATCAACACACCAGCACCACTGGACACACATTCAATCTCAAACAAGCAATAGCCCATTATAAAGACATAGAAAGAAAACAACAACGATTATTCCTAGAAGCACTGGTATCATCAAAAATAAATAGCATCAATAGAAAAATTGACCTCCCAACCCAATATAAAAATATCCCTGACAAATAATCTGATTATTAATAATTATTAGAATGTAAATATATTTAATCCCAATATAATATCTATTACTTTAGCTGGAAACAATCTGATGCACGCCCGCGAGAGCACATGCTAATAACAAAATATTTTCAATTTTACTATGTATAAATATTATTTTGAGTTTGTATAAAGAATATCAGCCCGTTGAAGAGCAGTTAATTTGCTCGAAAGCTAGCAAATATAAATAAAAAGAAACTTTTTACCTGATTCAAGTTTTACTTTTCAAATAATTTCTAATTAAAAATAAATTAATATTGAGAATTTTCATGATCTAAAGGTTTTGACAACGGGGTAAAAGTGATCTCATAACATGTTTTAATAAAGCTCTCAGACCCCACCCCTTCTTTAGCAAAGTCAGAAAGTCAAAGCAAATGATCACTCTAACAGACAGAATTTAATCAAGATTGGCAAAATAACATCCGCTGCTTCGATGGAAAAACTCCATGCCACTCCAAACCATGCTTTCCCGTCTTAGAACAGGCCATCTACGTCCAATGATTTTCACAAGTGGATCCAAAACTTTTCCAAATTTCACCAAATGTCAGGATTCTCCAGCGAGCCCAGAACACATCATGCAATGCATCGGGCATTGTCGAACAGACATCTACACCGACCCAGCTGTGGTCATCGAGGCGATAAAGAGGCCTTCAGGATCTGGTCTAGACTCCAGACCTGGGACAAAGTCAAAGCCCCGGCAACTGCATGAAAACTTTCATATTTCTCACAGTGGAATCTCAACACATCTTTCCTTCTAAAAGAACTTTGTATCTCCAGCGGCTCCAGGCAGCTTTGTTGTGGTCATTCATCCACATCCCTCCAATTTGACAAGGAAGTTTAACACATGTCATCAGGATAGAATTTTCTTCTGTTTTATCGCATGGAGTTTATCCCCAAATATTATAAGAAACTTTTTTCATTATCCCTAGTAACATGGTACAGGCCATGATAATCATGGCGAGTAGAAGTTGACAACTGCTTTTACTGTAAATGCACTACATGTCCACACATTAGAAAAGCATTTCAACATTTGCAAATACTAGTGTGCCAGAGCCCCATTTGGTTACTTGCAATCAATGGTGGGGTTTGACTTTTGCAAGAATCGGGGGCCATTAGAGCATTTTTTTTAATTAGAAAAAAAGTGCCCCAATGTGGAATTTGATCCTGGGTCATAGCAATCACAAACCAGCAGTTTGTCCACCAACCCCCACAAGAAACTTTATTACCATAAGTGTTAGAGAGTAAATTAATGATTTTTTAAATTTATATAGTTATATATATACAGTAATCTATAGTGAACCCCAATGGGAAAGAGCTTTTGGTTCACTATAGCCACGGTTCACTATATAGCCACGGTTTGGTCATTTTTTAAACTTTTATAAATTTTTAGACAGTATAATTAAAAAACAGCCATACAAACAGGAAAAGGCAGCCACTTAATAATCGTCACTTTGTTTTAATTCCCTAAATTGACCTATTTCTTTACAGTAATGCTGAATATCAAAAGAAGTCATTTGATAATAGGTTCTTCTTATCATTAGCATACATGTTTATATATAAACCTATGTATTATTTAAAAATTAAGCCAAATCCCCTAGGCAAAACATTATTAATTATATATTTGAAAGGTATAAGAGTATTTTAGAACATCTTTCTAAAATAATATAATACTATATTTATTTGAAAAAATGCCTCTATAATACCTTGTTGTTTGAAAGTGAAAAGTGAAATTTGGAAATCAGAATTGTCTTAAAATATCGTTATTTCCATCAAAGGAATAAAGCTCCGTGTATTCTGAATCAATTGAGGATGAATCAAAAGTATCCAATTCAGAAAAATCGGACGCGAAAAAAGTTGATACGATAGCGCGATCGGTAAAATTGCGAATAAAAAACGCCAATTTGCAAACACAAAATCGATGGTAAAACGGCCGGCCAGTAGGAATATCCGCGAACCCTGAATGAGTCATATACCTAACAAGAATTCCATTCTAAAAATAGAACTGTAGTGGTAGTTTTTGAGAATTTATAAGTCGATTTGTTTGTGGCCCATGAGACACGGGGAACTTGGGGGGAACTGTTTTTTTTTTTATCTTCTTCTTCCAATTCCAGTTTCCACATATTCTTCTGAAGTATAAATTAAATTTTGTTTTTAACCTGTTATTCAAACCATTTCTGGCTTTAAAATTATTTGGAATTATTATTTAGCCTAGGTTAAACTTGATATAGAACGCTTCTAAAAGGGCATGCTGCCACTGTTTTTTTTTTAGAACGCCATTCTTTGTTTCTTTTCTTTATTTTGGAAGCCATTTGTATTTTCCTTCTATTTCAAAATTGTCAAATGAAAAGATATTCTATTAAATAAAAGTATAATGTGTAAAAATTTATACAACATACAGCAAAAATAGAATGGAAATGAAAACAAACAATGCCGCTAATTTTTTGTTTTGAAATCGCGATCCGTGAGCTGAAATATGCTCAAAATTTTGTTGTTTTAAAAAATTTTTAAATCACAATTTTAAGTTCGTTATAAGCATAGTATTTTTTAATAGATTTATCATTTTGGGACCGAAAATAGGTTCGTTATGGGGGTAGTTCGTTATTTTAAAAATCGCAAAGTTTGTTATAACGATGGTATTTTCAATGGAATGGAATCGGGAATCGCCGTGGGTTCGTTATAAGGGAAGGTTCGCTATATCCAGGGTTCGTATTAGCGGGGTTTTACTGTATATATACACTACTGATAAAATAATATATAATTTAAATATATTTTTGGTTGATACACAAAATATATATATTGCAACATTGACTTGGGAACATCCAGGTCATTGTATAAATATTGCAGAAGAATGAGGCTCATTATTTGTCCAGGTTGGTGGCTGCGCAAAGTTGTCGTTCCTCACACCTGGGAATACTCTCTCAGTAGAATTGTGGGGATTGAGACAGCTGCACAACTGAACATACAACAATGTTTACAAATTTAAAATAAATTTCGAACAGTTTTTAAAGCCAATGAAAGCTAAAATAAACAAAAAAATATATTCACTTTACATATATCATACATCATCTAGCCTTATAGATGGATTTTAGTGATTTGAACCAAAAAGTTTAATAAAATATAAATAAAATACAAAGTTTGTTCAAGCAAGCCTAGAGACGGCAAATACCCACCCATAGTTTTCATGCAGAATGACATCGAATGTCCATCAATATAAATATATGTTAAAAACAAATCCTGACCGCTCACATTTCGAAGGCAGAGCGCCATCTAGTGGAACAAAAATCAACTAAATATTTTTTAAACTTGTTCCCTGATATTTGGCCAACTCTTGATAAATCACTAATAGCCATGTACGGCTGTTGGCCCTCGTGATGCAGGTTGTACCTCTCTCTACGACTAAATATTTGATCCTAGACATTTCCTGAGAAATCAAGAAATTAAAGCCAAGTTTGCATAAATACGCGGTTCACGTGAAAAAATAATTTAAAAATAAAAAACTCAGGTGTTGATATATTCAAATTTTAACATGTGTTCGACGTATTTTTGCAAATTTGGCCATTAAAACCCATTTTTCGATTTCTCAGGAAGCCTCTAGGAAAAGATTTTTGGTCTTTGAGGTACACCATGCTGATGAGGGCCAACAGTCTGTTCGTGGTTGGCTTTCCTTGATGTATCAAGGAATGGGTTGGCCAAATATTATGGAACAAGCCTAAATCAATGTTTAGTTGATTTTTGTTCCACTAGATGGCGCTGCTATCAAAAAAAGCTCATGTGTGGGGTCAGGATATGCTTTTTTATATCAACGCCTGACCTTTTTCAATTTCTTCTTATTTTTCAAATACAGGTGAGCCTATATTTAGTCTGGCCCGCACATGGATCTTTTTGTTTTGCCCGTTGAAGAGCAAAATTTGATTGAAAGCTTGCAACACCTCAAAATAAAATAAATTAACTTTGCCCAAAAGCTAGTGTTCTTTATTCGAATATATTTTTGTATGTATAAATAGTACTCTAAAATTGAGCTAAGAAAACATTGTACCCTCTGATTGGCTAATGACTTTATCATTGATTGGTGGATTAAGGTCATGTGAGAATAGGGAATTAATGAGCTGTTAGAGGCAATGTTCTCTCTATAACAAAAAATCGACGCGCCAAGGAGTCAGATTGAGACAAAAATTGGTGTAAGTGATATTGTCGTTGGGCCCCCCTGGCCTGGATGCCACCCGGCGTGTCATGGACTGATAAAGATTCCGGATTGTGTGCTGCGGGATTACTTTCCAGATTGTCTCCAACTGTCGGCCTAAATAGTCAACATTCCGGGATGGTTCCAATCACGTCCCAGATGTGCTCTATGGGTGGAAGATCAGGGGACCTTGCTGGCCACGGAAGAGTTCGGCAAGATTGAAGACAATACACAGTAACAAGTGCCGTGTGTGGCCGGAAATTATCTTGTTGAAAAGTAAGCCCGGGGTGATGTGAGAGGAACGGCAACCTAGCAGACCGTAGAATGTCATCTACGTACCGTTGTGGAATGACAACCAATGGGGTCCTGCTATCAAATGAAATACCATCCAGACCATCCAGACTATCTGTTGATAACCTGTGTGATGTTCGAAAGTAAGGCCAGGATCCACACGCTGCACAAGACGTCTCCAGACACGTTTGCGATGGTCTCCGGGACACAGTAAGAAACGGGACTCGTCACTAAAGACCATCAGTCAGCGGAGTCGATCGCTCCCCACAACACTGTAGTCGGACTTGTTGGTGTACGAGTGTGAGGCATCGAAACGATCGGCGAGCTTTTAGATTCTGCTCTCTCAGTCGTCTATTGATGGTCATTTTGGACACTTGTGTGCCGGTCACACGTTGGATGGTAGATAACGTCGGTGCTGCGACAGCCGTTCTGACAATCTCTCTGTCCTCCCATTTTGTTGTGTTCCTTGGTCGACCGCTGCCGTCCTGACGTTGCATTCTTCTGTTGTTGACCTAACATCGTCTAATAGCCGCATCACTTTGGCACAGATGTCGCGCGATTAGTCGATTTGACCAACCAGCCTCTTTCAATCCAATGACACGACCTCTTCCAAACTCTGACATATTATCCTAATGATCACGAATATTTCGGCGAGGCATACAGTAGAAATAGGCACACACATACAGCTTTATTAAGATCATCGGTCTTATACAGATTCCTCACAGGAAGAAATCATAGATGAAGATCCTATACTCCAGAGCCCAACAGCCTTCAGGTCCGACGTATGTCTAGTGGCCACAGAATCCACCGTGCATAGGTTAGCGTATTTTTCCTTTTTAATATTGATAATCGACGTATTCCTTGTTTTAACATATTCTAAACGGTCTATATCGTTGTTCGATTTAGTATATTTTGCCAGAGTTTCTTTCATGGTATTTTTCGCTATGTAGAAATCATGATCGAACCAAGGGTTCGACATTGGGTTACCCGTTTTTTATCAATTTGCATACCAGTTTCTAACATTGCATTCTTGATCTGCTTGACCATGTTGTTCATTATATTCTCAATCGAGGTATTCCAGGATCTCCCTAAAATCTCTGCAAATAGCGTTGCTCTTTCAGGTATCCATATGTATTTTTTCTCAGTAGAAATTGGCTTACGGCAAAAATTTAAACGGAAATTCTGATAATTATCTCGTGCTGCGCCGAAGTCTGGATGCACAGTTCAGATGTGCTAGAGCTCTTGCTTTGCACAGATTTGCCACCAAATTTCAATCATTTTCATGTTTGGTCGAAACGTCTTTATTAATGCATTTCCATATAAATCGGACAATTCATTAGTGCGTCGAGTATTTTTTATTATAGAGTGTATTATTGAGATTTCTATTGGAAGCTATTTAGCCCATTTATTACAGTAGTGTTCTGTACTGGTTCTGACGAGGTCGAATGATCCAGCCCAACAACCCATCTGTTCTAAAGAACTGAGCTACCGCTCTAGACCTGCGAACTTCCACACAAGGTCTAACAATGATCAAGCCATACAACTGATTTTTTCCTAAAGAAATGAGAAAATCCGAAAAATCACGTGTTCTGGGAGATGGGATATAAATATATATCAGTATTTATTTCCCCAATCGTTCAAATGTATTCCATTCATTTCACTACAACTCAACGTTTTCCTCAGCTCTATAACCTTCTCCGTTAGTCAGTTCAGTAGAATCGTCAGCACTCTATGATTGAAACCCTCTCCGTTAGCCCGTCCAGTGTCAGCTTGAAATTGTTTGAAAGAATTCCAGAGTAATATCGACGGGAATCCAGCAGACGTGGTTTTAGCAAACACCTTCTTGTGTCCCGGGTGGTATTTCTCCCGCACGTGTGCGCAGCAGGTGGCCCTGAGTCATGTGGCCCAACTCCTGGTGGACGTCAGATAGACGTTCTCCACGAGCTGATTGATTAACTCGAACCACTTTGACCCCCTAACGGCGCGGCGTTATTTGTCTAAACCGCACAATGTGTGACGATCCATCGCCTCAAATGCCCACCGAATTCGAGACTTTCCTTCGGCGAGGACAGCGACTTCTCGAATGTCGTGTTTGTGGCTCCCAGGATCAATATTTTCGAGCTACTGGTCGTCGTGAAGTGGTAGACCACTGTGACTCCCACCCTGGTAGACCACTGTGGCTCCCACCCTGGTAGACCACTGTGACATCCCTGGTAGACCACTGTGGCTCCCACCCTGGTAGACCACTGTGACATCCCTGGTAGACCACTGTGGCTCCCACCCTGGTAGACCACTGTGTAATATTGAGCCGGTCTTTCGTTCCCTGAGAGCGGAGGCGTCCTGACAGAGCCACGTGACCCTGGGCGTTGCTTCCTCCTGTGTCATGTGCTAATTCTGTAGAGTTGCGCCATGGGTCGTGGAACTTGACTCTTTTAAACGGCCGACTCCGCGGGGTGTATGCATCCGTTGGTCGCAGCAAGATTTCTGAACTTATTTTGGGAGGCCACGGACATCAATCATTCTTAAGCTCCAGCGCATGCGTGCCGCTACACCACTGTGCTGCGTCCAATTAAAACAAACACTTCTGTCACCCCAGTACCTCCCGTTGTTGGGCAGGTCAGAGCGGACACAAGGTTCCCTCCAGGCCGTGTCGACGTAACCACGGCGAAAGGAGAAACCAGGGCCTCTATTTGCGGGGTGCCAGGTGGAACCATTCCAAAATTTGGGAGGATGAGGTAAAATCCGCAGGTAAACGTCTAGTCTACAGCCTGGGCAGCAGCGTTCGAGACTCTGGTTGCCGCTCTACGATGAACTGCCAGCGAGGAAGAAATGCCTTTAAACTACGCGCGGAAATACGCCCCGCGATGGGGCAGAGTAG
>CP092868.1:2491028-2622318 GCA_030710605.1 Cordylochernes scorpioides
AATTCCTGTCTGATCTGCTGGTTGTCTATAGATCAATTCTGAGAGGTCCGTAACAGTTCGCTGTAACTGGAATTATTTTAGGTTCGTTACATGTCTGCTATATCCCCAGCTGGTTTTGGCGAGGTTTTTACTGTACTAATAAAATTAAACATGAGCTTATTCTCAATTCCTATATTTCAAGTGTTAGCAATATGTGCCGTAGCAGAACACTAAAATACTACACGCCACAATTTAACCCTAAAGTAATTGTGCATTCCAAAATGTTTGTGTTTGAAAAGTTGACAACTAGTTCTTAAGCTTAGAAGAATTTTCGCACATTCCAACACAATACAAATGAAGTTTACCATCTCAGCGTAGAGCCGCTTCATGTTCGTTAAGTCTTATGAAATGTAAATATTTATTTATTGGCCGCAGGCTTAGCTCTCACTCGGCGAAGTTACCGCGTCTACTCTGTTTTAAAAAATATATAATAGTGTCAAAAATAATAGAACTTATATAATGTTTGTTAAATTAATTATTATTATCTATAATTGATATTATGTATTGCGAAATATCGCGAAATAATATGCGAAAAATAATATAAAATCAAATAAAAATTTAATATCAATACCCGACCTTTTTATTTTTTATATTATTTTTTCAGATGTCAAGCGTATTTACGCAAGTTTGGCCTTAAATACCCATTTCTTGGTTTCTTAGGAAGCCTCTGGGACCAAAAGATTTTTGGTCGCCGTGGGGTACAGCCTGCTGTAAATATATTTTGAAAATTAAGAATCTTCCTTTCTCAGTTTTTGCGAGTCTCGTAAAATATTTTTTGAATGCATTTTTTGAAGTTTATGAAGACAAATTTTAAACATTTTAATTTTAAGAACTTTTAATTATTAATGCATTCTTAGAAATTTCGTCAAAAACGACAGAAATCAACAATTTTATTATAATTATATATTATTTGATTAAACTGATTTTAAAAGTTGGAATATATATCTATATCTTTTGAAAATAGAGCAATCCATATTTAATTCATTAGATAATAAAAATACATATATTGGATTTAATAAAATATTTATTTTGCCAATATTTCGGCTGGCTGAACGCCAACCTTTATCGAGGCATTACATTTTTGTATACACTGTAATGCCTCGATAAAGGTTGGCGTTCAGCCAGCCGAAATATTGGCAAAATAAATATTTTATTAAATCCAATATATGCATTTTTATTATCTAATATCTATATAAATGAATGTTTGTATGTTTGTTTGTTTGTATATCCGGTATACAAATACGCAGTAGTTCACTAATTCAAACCAAAATTTCCATACATAGGTAAAAAAAAATACGGGAAGACAATAGGCTATTTTAAAAAATATATAAATCAATTATTAAAACTATATATTCAAATTATTCTACTTAGCTCACGAACAGCGCCCTCTATCAAAGATTAGATTAAATTATGCTGATGCAAACAAATAGATAATGCTAATAACAAACAATTATTAAAAAATCTTATCTAAATGTATATCACTCGGGTAGATATGCACACGGGTCAATCCCGGGGCGAAGCCCGGGTCACCCGTCTAGTATTTATATATAATTACTTTGGCTTTTCTTTTCTTTTTTTTGTCACTATTTCCAATTAATTCCAGCTAGCACACACTATTGCAATTGTTGACGTTTCCCACATTTGGAAAATAAAACTGCCTTGTGCTGGAAAGAAGTGGACCGACTTGAAGGCCCCGAGTCCGGCCAGGACTTGACGACAGGCCAGAGCTGATGCGGCGTCCCAGAATAGCGCACGTAAATATTTATAAGTCTTCCTTCCTCTCGACTGACCTACGATGACAATCTCTACAACGCGATTTCATTTTCAACAAGTCTTCAGGTTGATATTCGGACATCCAATTTCAACCTTATTACTCCGTCTATACAGGACACACGAAGTCGAGTTGTTTCAACTCCTACTTTAAGCGATGTGTGTGAAGAATGGCGTATAAATTCTCCCGATTCAAAGGGAGAGGTGCGCAAATTGCCTATTACGGTACTGCGACTTCGGCCTCCCCCAACAGAATATGGGCGGCCAGAGAGATGACTGCAGAATGTCGGTTGGCGCTGCTCCTATCCGACCAATTGTCTGCCGGACGTCTCTAAACTTAGCTGAAGACAGGAAGGGGTTCCTCTCAGGTGACAAAGAGGTCACAGTTCCTGGCAGACAATGACTCAATTATTCATGGACGATTCCAATCAGAGTTCGGGTCGGCGAATGGCTTTTCCCGAGGGAGAACGCCAGAGCCAAATGTCAACGTGGAGTCGCAGAACTCGAGGTTCGATGTTACAACAGAGTGGCCGGTTTCTATCAGGCGTAAATTGGTGATTGACTTGGTGTGCTGATGGATCCATCAAATTGTACAAGAAAGTTAAGGATTTACGACAACGGTGACACGGTGACACAATAAATATTATATTTAGGGGCGGATAACGGCGGAGGCAGCTAAACTTGTCGCCGTATTTTTGTCACCGCTTTGTTGCGCAATCTCGGGAGACAGCAGGCACGTGCATATCATCTCCCATCATGCCTTGCGTCTCCATCACCCATGTAGATATGTAAAAATATGATAAATGTAATTTAAACACAATCATTGGCAATTATCTTTGGTCTCGATCACTCCTATTTACTTGCTTTGTGTTAACTCATTGGGTATGGGTACAGTATTCCGAAGGTTTACGGGCGTTTCATTTTTAACTCTGGCTGTTCAACAAAAGAATCAAATTCTCTGACACCGCGATGGCACATCGGTGAAAACACCTGAGCTTACTTCACCTCGTGTTTTGTGACAAGAGCTGTTCCAACAATAAGTTATCTCCTCTCTCGACATTTACAGGAAATCTAAGGTGCGGCGCCATATATGGACAAAACTATTTATCGCGATTTTTTCTTTTTCCAAATAAAATAACTTCCTACTGTCCTTGCCGAGATGATATTGGTGAACCCTAAACGAGGTTTATAAAACGGAATATAAAATCTATTTTGTATTAATTTTAAAAGAAATTTGAAAATAAAAGAAGCGCAACGCTGCTATCACCTATGTCAGCTGGCCTCCTCTACCTCTGCGAGGAACAAAGTTCGACTCACCGCAGCGTTGCCGAATGTACCAGCCTGGATGTGCTACACTGCGAGGGGACTTGGTGTGCAGCACGTGAATGAAATTCCACAAATATGAGGTGCAAGTCACAGAATTTGGGGGGCGAACGGCATTCCAACAACTGCTGCGGTGCAGCAAGAAAATGATTCTCCTTTTAGGTACCAAGATGGCGGCGAAAGCATGGCTTAAATAGGGGTTTAACACACGCCGTTACAGCCAGAATGTTCCAATCGGCAGAGGAGATACTTTTACGTGGTAACAGCCGCGTGTTGTGAAGCCAAGTACTTACGGAGCGCAAATTCAAGTGTTGTGAAGTTGTGTCAGTACTCACGGAGAGAGAGTCCAAGTGTTGTGAAGTTGTGTCAGTACTCACGGAGAGCGAGTCCAAGTGTTGTGAAGTTGTGTCAGTACTCACAGAGAGCGAGTCCAAGTGTTGTGAAGTTGTGTCAGTACTCACAGAGAGCGAGTCCAAGTGTTGTGAAGTTGTGTCAGTACTCACGGAGCGCGAGTCCAAGTGTTGTGAAGTTGTGTCAGTACTCACGGAGAGCGAGTTCAAGTGTTGTGAAGTTGTGTCAGTACTCACAGAGAGCGAGTCCAAGTGTTGTGAAGTTGTGTCAGTACTCACGGAGAGAGTCGAAATGTTGTGAAGTTGTGTCAGTACTCACGGAGAGAGAGTCCAAGTGTTGTGAAGTTGTGTCAGTACTCACAGAGAGCGAGTCCAAGTGTTGTGAAGTTGTGTCAGTACTCACAGAGAGCGAGTCCAAGTGTTGTGAAGTTGTGTCAGTACTCACGGAGCGCGAGTCCAAGTGTTGTGAAGTTGTGTCAGTACTCACGGAGAGCGAGTCCAAGTGTTGTGAAGTTGTGTCAGTACTCACAGAGAGCGAGTCCAAGTGTTGTGAAGTTGTGTCAGTACTCACAGAGAGCGAGTCCAAGTGTTGTGAAGTTGTGTCAGTACTCACGGAGCGCGAGTCCAAGTGTTGTGAAGTTGTGTCAGTACTCACGGAGAGAGAGTCCAAGTGTTGTGAAGTTGTGTCAGTACTCACGGAGAGCGAGTTCAAGTGTTGTGAAGTTGTGTCAGTACTCACGGAGAGCGAGTCCAAGTGTTGTGAAGTTGTGTCAGTACTCACGGAGAGAGAGTCCAAGTGTTGTGAAGTTGTGTCAGTACTCACGGAGAGCGAGTCCAAGTGTTGTGAAGTTGTGTCAGTACTCACGGAGAGAGAGTCCAAGTGTTGTGAAGTTGTGTCAGTACTCACGGAGAGAGAGTCCAAGTGTTATGAAGTTGTGTCAGTACTCACAGAGAGCGAGTCCAAGTGTTGTGAAGTTGTGTCAGTACTCACGGAGCGCGAGTCCAAGTGTTGTGAAGTTGTGTCAGTACTCACGGAGAGAGAGTCCAAGTGTTGTGAAGTTGTGTCAGTACTCACGGAGAGCGAGTTCAAGTGTTGTGAAGTTGTGTCAGTACTCACGGAGAGCGAGTTCAAGTGTTGTGAAGTTGTGTCAGTACTCACGGAGAGAGAGTCCAAGTGTTGTGAAGTTGTGTCAGTACTCACGGAGAGCGAGTCCAAGTGATGCGAAGTTGTGTCAGTACTCACGGAGAGCGAGTCCAAGTGTTGTGAAGTTGTGTCAGTACTCACGGAGGGCGAGTTCAAGTGTTGTGAAGTTGTGTCAGTACTCACGGAGAGAGAGTCCAAGTGTTGTGAAGTTGTGTCAGTACTCACGGAGCGCGAGTCCAAGTGTTGTGAAGTTGTGTCAGTACTCACGGAGAGAGAGTCCAAGTGTTGTGAAGTTGTGTCAGTACTCACGGAGAGCGAGTTCAAGTGTTGTGAAGTTGTGTCAGTACTCACGGAGCGCGAGTCCAAGTGTTGTGAAGTTGTGTCAGTACTCACGGAGAGCGAGTTCAAGTGTTGTGAAGTTGTGTCAGTACTCACGGAGAGAGAGTCCAAGTGTTGTGAAGTTGTGTCAGTACTCACGGAGAGCGAGTCCAAGTGATGCGAAGTTGTGTCAGTACTCACGGAGAGCGAGTCCAAGTGTTGTGAAGTTGTGTCAGTACTCACGGAGGGCGAGTTCAAGTGTTGTGAAGTTGTGTCAGTACTCACGGAGAGAGTCGAAATGTTGTGAAGTTGTGTCAGTACTCACGGAGAGAGAGTCCAAGTGTTGCGAAGTTGTGTCAGTACTCACGGAGAGAGAGTCCAAGTGTTGTGAAGTTGTGTCAGTACTCACGGAGAGCGAGTCCAAGTGTTGTGAAGTTGTGTCAGTACTCACGGAGAGCGAGTCCAAGTGTTGTGAAGTTGTGTCAGTACTCACGGAGAGCGAGTCCAAGTGTTGCGAAGTTGTGTCAGTACTCACGGAGAGCGAGTCCAAGTGTTGTGAAGTTGTGTCAGTACTCACGGAGAGAGAGTCGAAGTGTTGTGAAGTTGTGTCAGTACTCACGGAGAGAGAGTCCAAGTGTTGTGAAGTTGTGTCAGTACTCACGGAGAGAGAGTCCAAGTGTTGTGAAGTTGTGTCAGTACTCACGGAGAGCGAGTCCAAGTGTTGTGAAGTTGTGTCAGTACTCACGGAGAGCGAGTCCAAGTGTTGCGAAGTTGTGTCAGTACTCACGGAGAGCGAGTCCAAGTGTTGTGAAGTTGTGTCAGTACTCACGGAGAGAGAGTCGAAGTGTTGTGAAGTTGTGTCAGTACTCACGGAGAGAGAGTCCAAGTGTTGCGAAGTTGTGTCAGTACTCACGGAGAGAGAGTCGAAGTGTTGTGAAGTTGTGTCAGTACTCACGGAGAGAGAGTCGAAGTGTTGTGAAGTTGTGTCAGTACTCACGGAGAGAGAGTCGAAGGACTTGGAAGAGTACCGCGATCGCGGCGAGGCGAGGTAGCCCCGCGAGGAAAACATCGTCTGGTGGACTCCGTCGAATCTTATTTTTGGCCGCGGCGCGGAACACCAGCGCACGGATCATTGTGGACAACGCGGCGGTCGTGCCGATCGCCTGGTAACTTTGGCGTGGAGCCGACAACTTCAACCCTTATTGAACTAACCAACGGCGGGTTAGGGTCGAGGGAAGACGAAGCATCTGAACCAACCAACGACAGAAGACCGTCAAAACAAAAGTTGTCAAAGCGAATGTTCCGTGTCGTCTGAAAGTAGCTGGACTCCGCACAGTGTTAACTAGTTGTGGCCACGACGCTTCCTGCTGCCACGAGGATTTACTTGATCGTCGGAATGGCACCAAATTTTAAAAAGTTTAAAAACTTGGGACATTGAGACCTCGTTTTATCAAATGGAAAGATTCTGGATCTAGGCCCGACCCTGAACATAGGATAATATGTAGGTTACGATTGATGTCGAAATAGGAAATATGCAAATAAAATATTGGGTTGTACCACATTACTCGTGATTCCGAGTGCTGCGAGCTGCCCTTATCCAGAATTATCATAAATAGACGAAAATTACACAAGTTAATAAGCCCAGATCTAAATATATAAACAGTAACACCCACTATTTATATATTTGGATTTGGTCTTATTCCCTGTCTTTATAATCTATAATCCAAATTGTGCCTTATCAATGCAGCATTGGATTTAGAAAAACTAATTCTAAATAAAGTTACACCATCCAAGGGCGTGAGTTAAGAGAGAGGGTATTTAATATCTCTAGCTTTCGAGGCTTAAAGAAGGCCTTTCTACATGTATTAACAAACATGAAATAAAAATAAGATAAACAAAACTTGGATTTTGGTAAATAGTAGGGATTAATTTACTAATTGTAGGGGAGCATCCTTTCGGTCATTTTTTTTTAAATGATAAAAGGTGTATACAATCGAATTTGGATACTGTTTAAAAATAACAATAAAGATAACCCTGGTTCCTGGGTCCAGAACATCACCCAGCTCTGTATGTAGGATAGATAATTCTGGTTCCTGACTCCAGAACACCATCTAACCAGCTCTGTATGTAGGATAGATAATTCTGGTTCCTGACTCCAGAACACCATCTAACCAGCTCTGTATGTAGGATAGATAATTCTGGTTCCTGAGTCCAGAACACCACCTAACCAGCTCTGTATGTAGGATAGATAATTCTGGTTCCTGAGTCCAGAACACCGCCTAACCAGCTCTGTATGTAGGATAGATAATTCTGGTTCCTGAGTCCAGAACACCGCCTAACCAGCTCTGTATGTAGGATAGATAATTCTGGTTCCTGAGTCCAGAACACCACCTAACCAGCTCTGTATGTAGGATAGATAATTCTGGTTCCTGACTCCAGAACACCACCTAACCAGCTCTGTATGTAGGATAGATAATTCCGGTTCCTGACTCCAGAACACCACTTAACCAGCTCTGTATGTAGGATAGATAATTCCGGTTCCTGAGTCCAGAACACCACCTAACCAGCTCTGTATCTAGAATAGATATTTCTGGTTCCTGAGTCCAGAACAACACCTAACCAGCTCTGTATGTAAGATAGATAATTCTGGTTCCTGAGTCCAGAACACCGCCTAACCAGCTCTGTATGTAGGATAGATAATTCTGGTTTCTGAGTCCAGAACAACACCTGACCAGCTCTGTATGTAGGATAGATAATTCTGGTTCCTGAGTCCAGAACAACACCTGACCAGCTCTGTATGTAGGATAGATAATTCTGGTTCCTGAGTCCAGAACACCACCTAACCAGCTCTGTATGTAGGATAGATAATTCTGGTTCCTGACTCCAGAACACCACCTAGCCAGCTCTGTATGTAGGATAGATAATTCCGGTTCCTGAGTCCAGAACACCACCTAGCCAGCTCTGTATGTAGGATAGATAATTCTGGTTCCTGAGTCCAGAACACCACCTAACCAGCTCTGTATGTAGGATAGATAATTCTGGTTCCTGAGTCCAGAACACCACCTAACCAGCTCTGTATGTAGGATAGATAATTCTGGTTCCTGAGTCCAGAACACCACCTAACCAGCTCTGTATGTAGGATAGATAATTCTGGTTCCTGAGTCCAGAACACCACCTAGCCAGCTCTGTATGTAGGATAGATAATTCTGGTTCCTGAGTCCAGAACACCACCTAACCAGCTCTGTATGTAGGATAGATAATTCTGGTTCCTGAGTCCAGAACACCACCTAACCAGCTCTGTATGTAGGATAGGTAATTCTGGTTCCTGAGTCCAGAACACCACCTAACCAGCTCTGTATGTAGGATAGATAATTCTGGTTCCTGAGTCCAGAACACCACCTAACCAGCTCTGTATGTAGGATAGATAATTCTGGTTCCTGAGTCCAGAACACCACCTAACCAGCTCTGTATGTAGGATAGATAATTCTGGTTCCTGAGTCCAGAACACCACCTAACCAGCTCTGTATGTAGGATAGATAATTCTGGTTCCTGAGTCCAGAACAACACCTGACCAGCTCTGTATGTAGGATAGATAATTCTGGTTCCTGAGTCCAGAAAACCACCTAACCAGCTCTGTATCTAGGATAGATAATTCTGGTTTCTGAGTCCAGAACAACACCTGACCAGCTCTGTATGTAGGATAGATAATTCTGGTTCCTGAGTCCAGAACAACACCTGACCAGCTCTGTATGTAGGATAGATAATTCCGGTTCCTGAGTCCAGAACACCACCTAACCAGCTCTATATGTAGGATAGATAATTCCGGTTCCTGAATCCAGAACACCATCTAACCAGCTCTGTATGTAGGATAGATAATGCCTTGTTTATTGACAACCCCAGCCTTGTTTATTGACAACCCCAGCCTTGTTCATTGACAACCCCAGCCTTGTTCATTGACAACCCCAGCCTTGTTTATTGACAACCCCAGCCTTGTTTATTGACAACCCCAGCCTTGTTTATTGACAACCCCAGCCTTGTTTCATTGACAACCCCAGGCCTTGTTTATTGACAACCCCAGCCTTGTTCATTAACAACCCCAGCCTTGTTTATTGACAACCCCAGCCTTGTTCATTGACAACCCCAGCCTTGTTTATTGACAACCCCAGCCTTGTTTATTGACAACCCCAGCCTTGTTTATTGACAACCCCAGCCTTGTTTATTGACAACCCCAGCCTTGTTTATTGACAACCCCAGCCTTGTTTATTGACAACCCCAGCCTTGTTTATTGACAACCCCACCTTGTTTATTGACAACCCCAGCCTTGTTCATTGACAACCCCAGCCTGTTCATTGACAACCCCCCTTGTTCATTGACAACCCCAGCCTTGTTCATTGACAACCCCAGCCTTGTTCATTGACAACCCCAGCCTTGTTCATTGACAACCCCAGCCTTGTTCATTGACAACCCCAGCCTTGTTCATTGACAACCCCAGCCTTGTTCATTGACAACCCCAGCCTTGTTTATTGACAACCCCAGCCTTGTTCATTGACAACCCCAGCCTTGTTCATTGACAACCCCAGCTTGTTCATTGACAACCCCAGCCTTGTTTATTGACAACCCCAGCCTTGTTCATTGACAACCCCAGCCTTGTTCATTGACAACCCCAGCCTTGTTCATTGACAACCCCAGCCTTGTTCATTGACAACCCCAGCCTTGTTCATTGACAACCCCAGCCTTGTTATTGACAACCCCAGCCTTGTTCATTGACAACCCCAGCCTTGTTCATTGACAACCCCAGCCTTGTTTATTGACAACCCCAGCCTTGTTTATTGACAACCCCAGCCTTGTTTATTGACAACCCAGCCTTGTTCATTGACAACCCCAGCCTTGTTTATTGACAACCCCAGCCTTCCCCAGCCTTGTTTATTGACAACCCCAGCCTTGTTCATTGACAACCCCAGCCTTGTTCATTGACAACCCCAGCCTTGTTTATTGACAACCCCAGCCTTGTTCATTGACAACCCCAGCCTTGTTCATTGACAACCCCAGCCTTGTTCATTGACAACCCCAGCCTTGTTTATTGACAACCCCAGCCTTGTTCATTGACAACCCCAGCCTTGTTTATTGACAACCCCAGCCTTGTTTATTGACAACCCCAGCCTTGTTTATTGACAACCCCAGCCTTGTTCATTGACAACCCCAGCCTTGTTTATTGACAACCCCAGCCTTGTTCATTGACAACCCTAGCCTTGTTTATTGACAACCCTAGCCTTGTTTATTGACAAACCCCAGCCTTGTTCATTGACAACCCCAGCCTTGTTCATTGACAACCCCAGCCTTGTTCATTGACAACCCCAGCCTTGTTCATTGACAACCCCAGCCTTGTTCATTGACAACCCCAGCCTTGTTCATTTGACAACCCCAGCCTTGTTCATTGACAACCCCAGCCTTGTTCATTGACAACCCCAGCCTTGTTTATTGACAACCCCAGCCTTGTTCATTGACAACCCCAGCCTTGTTCATTGACAACCCCAGCCTTGTTCATTGACAACCCCAGCCTTGTTCATTGACAACCCCAGCCTTGTTTCATTGACAACCCCAGCCTTGTTCATTGACAACCCCAGCCTTGTTATTGACAACCCCAGCCTTCCCCAGCCTTGTTTATTGACAACCCCAGCCTTGTTCATTGACAACCCCAGCCTTGTTCATTGACAACCCCAGCCTTGTTTATTGACAACCCCAGCCTTGTTCATTGACAACCCCAGCCTTGTTCATTGACAACCCCAGCCTTGTTCATTGACAACCCCAGCCTTGTTTATTGACAACCCCAGCCTTGTTCATTGACAACCCCAGCCTTGTTTATTGACAACCCCAGCCTTGTTCATTGACAACCCCAGCCTTGTTTATTGACAACCCCAGCCTTGTTTATTGACAACCCCAGCCTTGTTCATTGACAACCCCAGCCTTGTTCATTGACAACCCCAGCCTTGTTTATTGACAACCCCAGCCTTGTTCATTGACAACCCCAGCCTTGTTCATTGACAACCCCAGCCTTGTTCATTGACAACCCCAGCCTTGTTCATTGACAACCCCAGCCTTGTTCATTGACAACCCCAGCCTTGTTCATTGACAACCCCAGCCTTGTTCATTGACAACCCCAGCCTTGTTCATTGACAACCCCAGCCTTGTTCATTGACAAACCCCAGCCTTGTTCATTGACAACCCCAGCCTTGTTTATTGACAACCCCAGCCTTGTTCATTGACAACCCCAGCCTTGTTCATTGACAACCCCAGCCTTGTTCATTGACAACCCCAGCCTTGTTTATTGACAACCCCCAGCCTTGTTTATTGACAACCCCAGCCTTGTTCATTGACAACCCCAGCCTTGTTCATTGACAACCCCAGCCTTGTTATTGACAACCCCAGCCTTGTTCATTGACAACCCCAGCCTTGTTCATTGACAACCCCAGCCTTGTTCATTGACAACCCCAGCCTTGTTTTATTGACAACCCCAGCCTTGTTATTGACAACCCCAGCCTTGTTCATTGACAACCCCAGCCTTGTTCATTGACAACCCCAGCCTTGTTCTTTTGACAACCCCCAGCCTTGTTCATTGACAACCCCAGCCTTGTTATTGACAACCCCAGCCTTGTTCATTGACAACCCCAGCCTTGTTTATTGACAACCCCAGCTTGTTCATGACAACCCCAGCCTTGTTCATTGACAACCCCAGCCTTGTTCATTGACAACCCAGCCTTGTTCATTGACAACCCCAGCCTTGTTCATTGACAACCCCAGCCTTGTTCATTGACAACCCCAGCCTTGTTATTGACAACCCCTCCTTCCCCAGCCTTGTTTATTGACAACCCCAGCCTTGTTCATTGACAACCCCAGCCTTGTTCATTGACAACCCAGCCTTGTTTATTGACAACCCCAGCCTTGTTCATTGACAACCCCAGCCTTGTTCATTGACAACCCCAGCCTTGTTCATTGACAACCCCAGCCTTGTTTATTGACAACCCCACCTTGTTCATGACAACCCCAGCCTTGTTTATTGACAACCCCAGCCTTGTTCATTGACAACCCCAGCCTTGTTTATTGACAACCCCAGCCCTTGTTTATTGACAACCCCGCCTTGTTCATTGACAACCCCAGCCTTGTTCATTGACAACCCCAGCCTTGTTTATTGACAACCCCAGCCTTGTTCATTGACAACCCCAGCCTTGTTCATTGACAACCCCAGCCTTGTTCATTGACAACCCCAGCCTTGTTCATTGACAACCCCAGCCTTGTTCATTGACAACCCCAGCCTTGTTCATTGACAACCCCAGCCTTGTTCATTGACAACCCCAGCCTTGTTCATTGACAACCCCAGCCTTGTTCATTGACAACCCCAGCCTTGTTCATTGACAACCCCAGCCTTGTTCATTGACAACCCCAGCCTTGTTTATTGACAACCCCAGCCTTGTTCATTGACAACCCCAGCCTTGTTCATTGACAACCCCAGCCTTGTTCATTGACAACCCCAGCCTTGTTCATTGACAACCCAGCCTTGTTCATTGACAACCCCAGCCTTGTTCATTGACAACCCCAGCCTTGTTCATTGACAACCCCAGCCTTGTTCATTGACAACCCCAGCCTTGTTCATTGACAACCCCAGCCTTGTTCATTGACAACCCCAGCCTTGTTTATTGACAACCCCAGCCTTGTTTATTGACAACCCCAGCCTTGTTCATTGACAACCCCAGCCTTGTTCATTGACAACCCCAGCCTTGTTTATTAACAACCCCAGCCTTGTTTATTGACAACCCCAGCCTTGTTTATTGACAACCCCAGCCTTGTTTATTGACAACCCAGCCTTGTTTATTGACCACCCCAGCCTTGTTTATTGACAACCCCAGCCTTGTTTATTGACAACCCCAGCCTTGTTTATTGACAACCCCAGCCTTGTTCATTGACAACCCCAGCCTTGTTTATTGACAACCCCAGCCTTGTTTATTGACAACCCCAGCCTTGTTCATTGACAACCCCAGCCTTGTTCATTGACAACCCCAGCCTTGTTTATTGACAACCCCAGCCTTGTTTATTGACAACCCCAGCCTTGTTTATTGACAACCCCAGCCTTGTTCATTGACAACCCCAGCCTTGTTCATTGACAACCCCAGCCTTGTTTATTGACAGTTTTCAGTGTTACTTACAGCACTAGACTTGTCCTCTGTGGTGGACTTGTCTGTTGTGTTCCTCGAGTCCGCCGGACTGTCATCTTTGTTGCCATTGGTCTCCGCTGCTGCGCCGTTGTCGGGAGGTTTGATGCCCAGCTCCTGCACAGTCCTGTGAGCCCCTCCCTTGTTTCTAAACAATGTGAACACACATGGGGTGTTCTACTGTGACGTTTTCAATCCTTGGTGGACCCTTCCTAGAGGTTATCCTGGCATTGAGAGAGAAAGCTGGGAGAGGGGAAAATTAATAAAAAACCAAAATGATAAAATTCCAAGAAAGGAGCTTTTGCAACACTTGCAGTTGCACATGTTCACAGTAAAATGAGGTATAAAGTGTATACAAGGTGCTACACAAGTTGTACAAGGTGCTACACAAGTTGTACAAGGTGCTACACAAGTTGTACAAGGTGCTACACGAGTTGTACAAGGTGCTACACAAGTTGTACAAGGTGCTACACAAGTTGTACAAGGTGCTACACGAGTTGTACAAGGTGCTACACAAGTTGTACAAGGTGCTACACAAGTTGTACAAGATGCTACACGAGTTGTACAAGATGCTACACAAGTTGTACGAGGTGCTACACGAGTTGTACGAGGTGCTACACAAGTTGTACGAGGTGCTACACGAGTTGTACGAGGTGCTACACAAGTTGTACGAGGTGCTACACGAGTTGTACGAGGTGCTACACAAGTTGTACAAGATGCTACACAAGTTGTACAAGATGCTACACAAAATGTACGAGATGCTACACAAGTTGTACAAGGTGCTACACAAGTTGTACAAGATGCTACACAAGTTGTACAAGATGCTACACAAGTTGTACAAGATGCTACCCAAGTTGTACAAGGTGCTACACAAGTTGTACAAGATGCTACACAAGTTGTACAAGGTGCTACACAAGTTGTACAAGGTGCTACACAAGTTGTACAAGATGCTACACAAGTTGTACAAGGTGCTACACAAGTTGTACAAGGTGCTACACAAGTTGTACAAGGTGCTACACAAGTTGTACGAGGTGCTACACAAGTTGTACAAGGTGCTACACCAGTTGTACGAGGTGCTACCCAAGTTGTACAAGGTGCTACACAAGTTGTACGAGGTGCTACACAAGTTGTACAAGATGCTACACAAGTTGTACGAGGTGCTACACAAGTTGTACAAGGTGCTACCCAAGTTGTACAAGATGCTACACAAGTTGTACAAGGTGCTACACAAGTTGTACAAGGTGCTACACAAGTTGTACAAGATGCTACACAAGTTGTACAAGGTGCTACACAAGTTGTACAAGATGCTACACAAGTTGTACAAGGTGCTACACAAGTTGTACAAGATGCTACCCAAGTTGTACAAGATGCTACACAAGTTGTACAAGGTGCTACACAAGTTGTACGAGGTGCTACACAAGTTGTACAAGGTGCTACACAAGTTGTACAAGGTGCTACACAAGTTGTACAAGATGCTACACAAGTTGTACAAGATGCTACACAAGTTGTACAAGATGCTACACAAGTTGTACAAGATGCTACACAAGTTGTACGAGATGCTACACAAGTTGTACAAGGTGCTACACAAGTTGTACGAGGTGCTACACAAGTTATACAAGATGCTACACAAGTTGTACAAGGTGCTACCCAAGTTGTACAAGGTGCTACACAAGTTGTACGAGGTGCTACACAAGTTGTACAAGATGCTACACAAGTTGTACGAGGTGCTACACAAGTTGTACAAGGTGCTACACAAGTTGTACAAGATGCTACCCAAGTTGTACAAGATGCTACCCAAGTTGTACAAGATGCTACCCAAGTTGTACAAGATGCTACCCAAGTTGTACAAGGTGCTACACAAGTTGTACGAGTGCTACCCAAGTTGTACAAGATGCTACACAAGTTGTACAAGGTGCTACACAAGTTGTACAAGATGCTACCCAAGTTGTACAAGATGCTACCCAAGTTGTACAAGGTGCTAAGATGCTACACAAGTTGTACAAGATGCTACCCAAGTTGTACAAGATGCTACCCAAGTTGTACAAGATGCTACACAAGTTGTACAAGATGCTACCCAAGTTGTACAAGATGCTACACAAGTTGTACAAGGTGCTACACAAGTTGTACAAGGTGCTACACAAGTTGTACAAGATGCTACCCAAGTTGTACGAGTGCTACCCAAGTTGTACAAGATGCTACACAAGTTGTACAAGGTGCTACACAAGTTGTACAAGATGCTACCCAAGTTGTACAAGGTGCTACCCAAGTTGTACAAGGTGCTACACAAGTTGTACAAGATGCTACACAAGTTGTACAAGGTGCTACACAAGTTGTACGAGGTGCTACACAAGTTGTACAAGGTGCTACACAAGTTGTACAAGGTGCTACACAAGTTGTACAAGATGCTACACAAGTTGTACAAGGTGCTACCCAAGTTGTACAAGGTGCTACACAAGTTGTACAAGATGCTACACAAGTTGTACAAGGTGCTACACAAGTTGTACGAGGTGCTACACAAGTTGTACAAGGTGCTACACAAGTTGTACAAGGTGCTACACAAGTTGTACAAGGTGCTACACAAGTTGTACAAGATGCTACACAAGTTGTACAAGATGCTACCCAAGTTGTACAAGGTGCTACCCAAGTTGTACAAGGTGCTACACAAGTTGTACAAGATGCTACCCAAGTTGTACAAGGTGCTACACAAGTTGTACAAGGTGCTACACAAGTTGTACAAGATGCTACACAAGTTGTACAAGATGCTACACAAGTTGTACAAGATGCTACCCAAGTTGTACAAGGTGCTACACAAGTTGTACAAGGTGCTACACAAGTTGTACAAGATGCTACCCAAGTTGTACAAGGTGCTACACAAGTTGTACAAGGTGCTACACAAGTTGTACAAGATGCTACCCAAGTTGTACAAGGTGCTACACAAGTTGTACAAGGTGCTACACAAGTTGTACAAGATGCTACACAAGTTGTACAAGGTGCTACACAAGTTGTACAAGATGCTACACAAGTTGTACAAGATGCTACCCAAGTTGTACAAGATGCTACCCAAGTTGTACAAGATGCTACCCAAGTTGTACAAGATGCTACCCAAGTTGTACGAGGTGCTACACAAGTTGTACAAGATGCTACACAAGTTGTACGAGGTGCTACACAAGTTGTACAAGATGCTACACAAGTTGTACAAGATGCTACACAAGTTGTACAAGGTGCTACACAAGTTGTACAAGGTGCTACACAAGTTGTACAAGATGCTACCCAAGTTGTACAAGATGCTAACCAAGTTGTACAAGATGCTACCCAAGTTGTACGAGTGCTACCCAAGTTGTACAAGATGCTACCCAAGTTGTACAAGGTGCTACACAAGTTGTACAAGGTGCTACACAAGTTGTACAAGATGCTACACAAGTTGTACAAGATGCTACACAAGTTGTACAAGATGCTACACAAGTTGTACAAGGTGCTACACAAGTTGTACAAGATGCTACACAAGTTGTACAAGGTGCTACACAAGTTGTACAAGATGCTACACAAGTTGTACAAGGTGCTACACAAGTTGTACAAGATGCTACACAAGTTGTACAAGGTGCTACACAAGTTGTACAAGGTGCTACACAAGTTGTACAAGATGCTACACAAGTTGTACAAGGTGCTACACAAGTTGTACAAGGTGCTACACAAGTTGTACAAGATGCTACACAAGTTGTACAAGGTGCTACACAAGTTGTACAAGGTGCTACACAAGTTGTACAAGGTGCTACACAAGTTGTACAAGATGCTACACAAGGTGATGTCTCACCTCCAGGTCTAGGTACACCACCCCTGAGGACCTCCGCTTGGGCCTCTTCTGCCGAGCCACACCCTCCGACTCCTTGCCTGCACACACAGCATGGAGCTGCTATAACAGTGGGGCTCTTGTGTTGCTATGCTGAAATAAAAGAAGTTTACACTTTTAGGTGAATTGCCTTGCTAATTGATTCAAGGTATGTTAGAAACTCAACTGCACTCAACAAAGAGCTGAGGGTTGAATGAAACCCAGATCATGTAGGACTGGGTTACACAAGCAACCCTGTCAAATGGCTCGGAGGAATGTTTCAATCTGCCCAAGTATCACCTTGAGACCACAAAATTATCTGATGAAACTTCTGTGCCACATGCAGTCAGTCAGTAATGGGTCTCTTCTGTACAGAATTTAAAAATGGCCGTTGAACCACAGTCTTTTATAAATGACAGGGTGTGCTGGTGGCTCCAATATTCACAGTAGAACAACCTCCATGACTCTCGCTGGAGAAAACCTCTCTACACAGGACATCACCAAAATTATCATATTTATTAATTGGCAACTCTCTGGTGAAAGGACAACTAAATGAAACATTGGCTCTTCAGCTAGGTGTTGTCCTTTACAGAGAGGTGGTTCTAGTGAATCTTGTCAGGTGTGGGAAGGTTTTATGGTGAAACCTCAGGAAAAGTTGTCTGATGGTATTTATTTTGTGAGGCTCAACTCTATGATAGTCATATAGTTCTGTTTTTCTTTTCTGACGCTATTTTAGTCAGTTGGTTCAACATATACCTGATTAATGAATGACCTTCCTTCCCTCCTCCATATAAATACCATCAGATAGATAGTGGGACATTTTGTTTGTTCCACAGAGCAGTATTTATACTTTTTATTTGGACATCAAAAAACTCCAGATGGGATTTAGTGTCTGTTCATACGATCTTGGGACCAGTGAGTGCAGGAAAATGCCTCGGACACAAGATGTTATATTTGGAACAAACCTTGAACAGCCTGGGTCCTATTTTCTCCAATGTGAATAATCCATTTGATGAGGGGCCACAAAGATTTGAAGACTGACTTAAAGAAGAAAAAATGGTCACACAACCAAAAGGTGTTTGATATTTTTATTTGATTATTTTCACATATTCAATCTTGGGAATATATATATTTTTTTAAATAGGGTTAGAAAAACTTACTTCCTTTAACTACTTCAAAAACTTTTTATTAATGAAGAAACTCCGCCTTTGCCAGTTCCAAGCCTAGATGAAAAAAGAGGAGGGGGAGCAGCAACAAGCTCGCTAAAAAACCTGGGCTTAGTGGCCTGGCTGATAGTACCCTGTAAGGGCTCCAGGGATACATGGCATCTGTTCCTCGTGTCAGAGGCGGCCATTTCATATTGGAGCTCAGTCTGATGACCAAACTCTAAGGGAGGAATCAACTCCATGGATTTCAGAAGATCCCGTAGAACTTGTGGAAGAAAAAATTCATATTTTAATATCAGTTTCTTGATATCATTATATAGGAAAAGTGTTGAAAACAAGTTTGGCATGAAAATAAATGTAAAGATATTGAAGAACAAAAAGCACATGATATTTCAATATGATAATTTTTAAAAGCCCCAATGGTTTGAAGAAAAAAAAAGGAACTCCTCTCCAAAAAAATAAAGAAATTAAAATATGAGAAGGTTGGGGTCAGTATGGAAATAAGGGAACATTTTGTTATCCAATAAAATAGAGACGGCCTTCGGTTTTTAAAGAAGAGTTGCATTGGGAAATATAAGATCAGGTGTGTTAGATCTCCAATGCCATGTTTAAAAGAAACTGCTGAAAAATTTATAAATGTATTGACTCCCTCTACCAGACCTCTTGCTTTAAAAATCTATATTTTGACCCTATTGCCCAAATCACCCATCTTTATAGAATGCTGTGAGTTTAGAACAAAGACTTATATACCACTCACATCAATATTGTTCAAAAAACTATATTAAACTGAATCCAGAAATTTATGGAAGCACATCATCAGAAATCCATTATAGCTAAAAAATAATTGTATTTAGCAGAACCTTTATTTAAAGGACAACATCTAGTTGCAGAGCCAAAGTGTCCTTTGTAGAGAGGTGTCTTCTTAGCAGAGAGTTGCTAATTGCTATAAATGGTAATTTAGGTAATGAAAACTGTCCTTTGTAGAGAGGTGCCTTCTAGTGAGAGCATCCTCTCATGGAGGTTGTTCTACTGTATTGGTGATGAAAACTGTCCTTTGTAGAGAGGTGCCTTCTAGGGAGAGCATCCTCTCATGGAGGTTGTTGTACTGTATTGGTGATGAAAACTGTCCTTTGTAGAGAGGTGCCTTCTAGGGAAAGCATCCTCTCATGGAGGTTGTTCTACTGTATTGAGTTCACTGGCTTTGTAGAGAGGTGCCTTCTAGCAGGAGTGTCCTCTCATGGAGGTTGTTCTACTGTATTGGTGATGAAAACTGTCCTTTGTAGAGAGGTGTCTTCTAGGGAGAGCATCCTCTCATGGAGGTTGTTCTACTGTATTGAGTTCACTGTCCTTTGTAGAGAGGTGTCTTCTAGGGAGAGCATCCTCTCATGGAGGTTGTTCTACTGTATTGGTGATGAAAACTGTCCTTTGTAGAGAGGTGCCTTCTAGGGAAAGCATCCTCTCATGGAGGTTGTTCTACTGTATTGGTGATGAAAACTGTCCTTTGTAAAGAGGTGCCTTCTAGGGAGAGCATCCTCTCATGGAGGTTGTTGTACTGTATTGGTGATGAAAACTGTCCTTTGTAGAGAGGTGCCTTCTAGGGAAAGCATCCTCTCATGGAGGTTGTTCTACTGTATTGGTGATGAAAACTGTCCTTTGTAGAGAGGTGCCTTCTAGGGAAAGCATCCTCTCATGGAGGTTGTTCTACTGTATTGGTGATGAAAACTGTCCTTTGTAGAGAGGTGCCTTCTAGGGAGAGCATCCTCTCATGGAGGTTGTTCTACTGTATTGGTGATGAAAACTGTCCTTTGTAGAGAGGTGCCTTCTAGGGAAAGCATCCTCTCATGGAGGTTGTTCTACTGTATTGGTGATGAAAACTGTCCTTTGTAGAGAGGTGCCTTCTAGGGAGAGCATCCTCTCATGGAGGTTGTTGTACTGTATTGGTGATGAAAACTGTCCTTTGTAGAGAGGTGCCTTCTAGGGAGAGCATCCTCTCATGGAGGTTGTTCTACTGTATTGGTGATGAAAACTGTCCTTTGTAGAGAGGTGCCTTCTAGGGAAAGCATCCTCTCATGGAGGTTGTTCTACTGTATTGGTGATGAAAACTGTCCTTTGTAAAGAGGTGCCTTCTAGGGAGAGCATCCTCTCATGGAGGTTGTTGTACTGTATTGGTGATGAAAACTGTCCTTTGTAGAGAGGTGCCTTCTAGGGAGAGCATCCTCTCATGGAGGTTGTTCTACTGTATTGGTGATGAAAACTGTCCTTTGTAGAGAGGTGCCTTCTAGGGAAAGCATCCTCTCATGGAGGTTGTTCTACTGTATTGGTGATGAAAACTGTCCTTTGTAGAGAGGTGCCTTCTAGGGAGAGCATCCTCTCATGGAGGTTGTTGTACTGTATTGGTGATGAAAACTGTCCTTTGTAGAGAGGTGCCTTCTAGGGAGAGCATCCTCTCATGGAGGTTGTTGTACTGTATTGGTGATGAAAACTGTCCTTTGTAGAGAGGTGCCTTCTAGGGAGAGCATCCTCTCATGGAGGTTGTTGTACTGTATTGGTGATGAAAACTGTCCTTTGTAGAGAGGTGCCTTCTAGGGAGAGCATCCTCTCATGGAGGTTGTTGTACTGTATTGGTGATGAAAACTGTCCTTTGTAGAGAGGTGCCTTCTAGGGAGAGCATCCTCTCATGGAGGTTGTTCTACTGTATTGGTGATGAAAACTGTCCTTTGTAGAGAGGTGCCTTCTAGCGAGAGCATCCTCTCATGGAGGTTGTTGTACTGTATTGGTGATGAAAACTGTCCTTTGTAGAGAGGTGCCTTCTAGGGAGAGCATCCTCTCATGGAGGTTGTTCTACTGTATTGGTGATGAAAACTGTCCTTTGTAGAGAGGTGCCTTCTAGGGAAAGCATCCTCTCATGGAGGTTGTTCTACTGTATTGGTGATGAAAACTGTCCTTTGTAGAGAGGTGCCTTCTAGGGAGAGCATCCTCTCATGGAGGTTGTTGTACTGTATTGGTGATGAAAACTGTCCTTTGTAGAGAGGTGCCTTCTAGGGAGAGCATCCTCTCATGGAGGTTGTTCTACTGTATTGGTGATGAAAACTGTCCTTTGTAGAGAGGTGCCTTCTAGGGAAAGCATCCTCTCATGGAGGTTGTTCTACTGTATTGGTGATGAAAACTGTCCTTTGTAAAGAGGTGCCTTCTAGGGAGAGCATCCTCTCATGGAGGTTGTTGTACTGTATTGGTGATGAAAACTGTCCTTTGTAGAGAGGTGCCTTCTAGGGAGAGCATCCTCTCATGGAGGTTGTTCTACTGTATTGGTGATGAAAACTGTCCTTTGTAGAGAGGTGCCTTCTAGGGAAAGCATCCTCTCATGGAGGTTGTTCTACTGTATTGGTGATGAAAACTGTCCTTTGTAGAGAGGTGCCTTCTAGGGAGAGCATCCTCTCATGGAGGTTGTTGTACTGTATTGGTGATGAAAACTGTCCTTTGTAGAGAGGTGCCTTCTAGGGAGAGCATCCTCTCATGGAGGTTGTTGTACTGTATTGGTGATGAAAACTGTCCTTTGTAGAGAGGTGCCTTCTAGGGAGAGCATCCTCTCATGGAGGTTGTTGTACTGTATTGGTGATGAAAACTGTCCTTTGTAGAGAGGTGCCTTCTAGGGAGAGCATCCTCTCATGGAGGTTGTTGTACTGTATTGGTGATGAAAACTGTCCTTTGTAGAGAGGTGCCTTCTAGGGAGAGCATCCTCTCATGGAGGTTGTTCTACTGTATTGGTGATGAAAACTGTCCTTTGTAGAGAGGTGCCTTCTAGCGAGAGCATCCTCTCATGGAGGTTGTTGTACTGTATTGGTGATGAAAACTGTCCTTTGTAGAGAGGTGCCTTCTAGGGAGAGCATCCTCTCATGGAGTTTGTTCTACTATATTGGTGATGAAAACTGTCCTTTGTAGAGAGGTGCCTTCTAGGGAGAGCATCCTCTCATGGAGGTTGTTGTACTGTATTGGTGATGAAAACTGTCCTTTGTAGAGAGGTGCCTTCTAGGGAGAGCATCCTCTCATGGAGGTTGTTCTACTGTATTGGTGATGAAAACTGTCCTTTGTAGAGAGGTGCCTTCTAGGGAGAGCATCCTCTCATGGAGGTTGTTCTACTGTATTGGTGATGAAAACTGTCCTTTGTAGAGAGGTGCCTTCTAGGGAGAGCATCCTCTCATGGAGGTTGTTCTACTGTATTGGTGATGAAAACTGTCCTTTGTAGAGAGGTGCCTTCTAGGGAGAGCATCCTCTCATGGAGGTTGTTCTACTGTATTGGTGATAAAAACTGTCCTTTGTAGAGAGGTGCCTTCTAGGGAGAGCATCCTCTCATGGAGGTTGTTGTACTGTATTGGTGATAAAAACTGTCCTTTGTAGAGAGGTGCCTTCTAGGGAGAGCATCCTCTCATGGAGGTTGTTCTACTGTATTGGTGATGAAAACTGTCCTTTGTAGAGAGGTGCCTTCTAGGGAAAGCATCCTCTCATGGAGTTTGTTCTACTGTATTGGTGATGAAAACTGTCCTTTGTAGAGAGGTGCCTTCTAGGGAGAGCATCCTCCAATGGAGGTTGTTCTACTGTATTGGTGATGAAAACTGTCCTTTGTAGAGAGGTGCCTTCTAGGGAAAGCATCCTCTCATGGAGTTTGTTCTACTGTATTGGTGATGAAAACTGTCCTTTGTAGAGGGGTGCCTTCTAGGGAGAGCATCCTCACATGGAGGTTGTTCTACTGTATTGGTGATGAAAACTGTCCTTTGTAGAGAGGTGCCTTCTAGGGAGAGCATCCTCTCATGGAGGTTGTTCTACTGTATTGGTGATGAAAACTGTCCTTTGTAGAGAGGTGCCTTCTAGGGAGAGCATCCTCTCATGGAGGTTGTTCTACTGTATTGAGCTTTGTAAAACATTCAAGGTTTTATGAGAAAGTACAATTTGGATTATAAATTTGAAACACAAAGAATTAAGATCAAATCTAAAGAAATAAATAGTATGTTCAGCAACAATGTTGTTATCGAAATGTCACACACTCTTTATTTGGATTTGGTCTTATTACCTTGTGATTCAAAGTTTTAAAACTCTGAGAGACTTGGAAGAAAACAAAGCTTGGAATAATAAAACCCAGGACCAAAGTGCTGCAGTTAAAGTTGGAGATTTAAATTGGGTTGACATCAAGAGCGGAGTCAGACAAGGATGTTTGTGGTCCTTCTTTATTGTCCCTAGTACATGATAGTCATGGTAGGTTTTACTGCAAGTGCATGTCTAAACATGTAGAAAGAAGTTCAAATTTTGCACTTACAAGTGTGCCAGATCACTGTTAGGTTATTTGCACTCACTGGTGCAAGAATTGGGGGGCATTGAAGCAATTATTTCCTCAGAAAAAGTGCCCAATGCTCCTGCATTCAACCCCAGGTCATGGCTGTTGATAATTAATGGTCCACTTGTCTTTAATGTTTATATACAGTGAAAATGTTGATCCATTCTCTGGAGGAGGTTAATGGTGGAATGATGAGGTACAATTTGGATTAGAAACATAAGACCATATCCAATAAATTATATATTTCGTTAATTTATATTAGTTTTTTACCTTATATTTTTCTTAAGAACATGACCTTATGTTTTTTACTTGTAATCCAAATTGTACCTTGCCATTTTTTATCAGACTTCCATGGATCTAGAATTTATTCTTCCTATGAGCTGAAGAATTCCAAAGTGAATATCAACGTTGATGCCATCACTTGAGAATTTTATTTTAAAGAGTTCAGTACTATTCCAGTACTTTTCCCTGAAAACACTTCTGTTACAGAAACATCACTTCTAATTTTTTAATTTGGATGCGGCCTTGATACCTTTTGAAAGAAGATTAACAATATTAGATATGCAGATGACACAGTTATCACAAGGAAGGGAAAAAGTGTTAAAAGTCTGGGAGAGACAAGTAGATTCAACCACAAGAAGACAAAATCCCCTGGATTTCAATGTTCTCAAATGTTGGAAGTATTATTAATGGGGATGGAAGATACAAAATTAATGGAGATGGAAGATACAAAATTAAAAAGGAAAATGAGGCCAAAATTGCAAAGGATGTTTTCTTTTTCGAGAAATTAAGTGTTTTTAAATAGGTTACAGAATTTTCTTAAGTGTTTTGTTTGGTCAGTTTAACTGTATGGAAGTGAGGCTTGGAGAAGAAACAAAGAATTTGTGCAGAAAATTAATCCTTTTGACATCTGGTGTGCTAGGAGAGATGTTCAATCAAACAGCCACAATGGAGAGTCGCAGGGACCAAGGAGGTTTGCTAGAAAACTCTAGAGGACCATTGGGAGATATTTGAACCAAAGAAGGATTGGTGTTTGATATAGAATGGTATTGGAAGAGGTGAAGAGAAAATAGGTTCCATGATTCCATATTTGAGAAGGCTGAACTACCTGATGATAAAACACTCTCATTGATGATAACTACTCAAACTAAGTAAGTCAGGCTACCTATTTGAGAGGTTTTGTACAATTTGGTTAACAGTACGGCATATTCCCCAAAGCAACTATCCCAGAGTTCTGAACAACACCCAGCAGAAACATTTGGCTACTGGAAGAAGCACTCACTCTCCTGTCTTGACACTTTCTTGACCCGCAGTGGCAGCGTGACAGCCGGAGAGTCAGGGCTGGTGGGAGTGGCATCTCCCGCAGCAGCTTCCTGCACATGTGGCCATCATTTACTCCTGGTGTCACTAGGGTGGTTGATTGTTAGACCCACTATGGTGGCTTGTTGTAAAATCCCTTCACTAACCATGTGCAGCAGGAGGTATCGAGTGTAGTGCGAGAATCTTCTGTTGTCCATTGTGTCATGGAGGAAAAGTTTGGTGCTCTCAGAGACACTTAAATCTACTCCAATTTGGGAGGATGGGAATGGAGTGAGTGAAATAATTAGGTTTCATGTGTTGGAAACATAGCCATTGTTATAAATGTTCCCTTCAAAATGTCAATGTGTGTTCAAGTGGCCAGGTAGCGTGTACCTTGGGTAGTGGAATGGCCAGAGGATCAAGCTTGTTTGCAGCAGCGGCCTCCTCCTTCAGCGCTGCGGACCGGGCCGCGATGAGCTGCTCCGCCGTCTTGACATCCTCCAAACTCACTCCCTGCAGCGGGCATCATCTCAGAGAGAAACAGCTATCTTTGTCGATTGCAAACCTACTGAAACTGTATAGCTGTGGATTTACTTACAATCTCAAGTCACACCTGGAACTATCTAATATACACTCTGGGAATTAAATTCCATATCTGGGGGAGGAGCCTCAAGTTGTGGCAGATGATAGGCTCCAGTTACCCACCTGAGTCGACCTGCGAGTCTCCCGCACCCTCTTGGCATGGGCCTTTCTCTGGGTCTCCGAGTTGTCGTCCCGGGCCGGAGGTGGCAGAGCTCTGCACAGCCAGGGAGGCTTACAGCAAACAAATGGGTGCTGTTGAAATAGGATAGTTCTAATTTACACCAATTTGGGTTTTTCAATTGGAAAATCTTGAAGTTTTAACAATCATGAGAAATTTTCTGATCAATTTTTTCATTTCAGGCACAATGTGCATGTCTTGAATTCAGTATGTTTGGCATGAAGTCATGTGTGGTTGGCATGAAATCATGTATGGTTGGCATGAAGTCATGTGTGGTTGGAATGAATAAACGTGTGGTTCAGTCCCGCTATCTAGAGAGTTACTGCTAGGAGAAGGTATCATCAAATGATGGACATTCTGCTCAGTACATCTGGTAACTAAACAATCAGTTTATCACAGAAAAAAAAAAAACTCCATCTCATGTTCCGCTACATTTAGCCTCGAACCCTCTCCACAGGTTCCTGGGGAATTCCACCACAGTCTCCACCTGCTCGATCCACCTCAGGTTCACAAGTCTGGGTCAACTTACTTTTTGACCTGAGAGTCCGGTGAGAGGGGCTCACTGCTGGAACAAGGATGTCAGAGAGGTGGGGTGGAGGGGGGGACGGCAGGAGACTTACGTTGGCGCAATGTTCTCCTTCTCCTCTGGCGCAGCGTTGACAACCTGCGCAGTCAGCAACACAGGAATGTTGAACTCTTGCTTTAACCTTTTAAGAAACAGCACTTTGCACCAAATAACTTTTTAGGGAAATTATTTTTGACTAAAATTGGTGGCCACCACTTTGATGAACGTACTTTAATTAATGAATAGGAAAATGCATAAAAATAATTTTTTGCTATTATAATTTTTTTATTTTCTGAAAAAAATAATAATTTATTTTGTTAGCAATCGACCAAAGTGAATTTATCTCTGAAATAAACTGAAAGTTTTCTCAGGTCGTCGTCTGGGTGTAATTTCCAGGTTGTCGTCTGGGTGTAATTTCCAGGTCAACTTACACTGTTTAACATCCCAGGTACATCCTGATCATTATAATAATTAGGCAAAACAACACTATTGGCTCATTAGAGAATTTTTGATAAAGTTTACTCTGAGTAAAATTAATCATTCCTCCAGGGAAAAATGTCTTTTCAAAAGACAAGATTGATTTTACTCAATATTGATGATTATTTCATAGAACTCTATTTAATTAACTTTAATTCAACAGCTTTTTTCCAAATCCCAATAAGGATGCTTTCTTTAATTTAACTGACTATAAACCAACTTTAATTCAACCAAAATTCTGATCCCTTGGAGTGTTGAATTAAAGAAGTTACATGTATTTGTGTATATATATAAGCTAAGACTATAAATTTATAGAAAGAGAGGCTGGCCAAAAGTTTTATAAAATCGTCCCTTAAGTGAAACCAACGAGGTAAACAAAGAAAAAATGGATCCATAAACATCGGTGCTCTCTGACCATTAACAAAATGTCATCAACAGAGATCAGGGGGTAAACTGGCACCCAACTTGTAGGTAGCCCCAGCAAAATACATTATGTGTCCCCACTCTGAGAGCAGTCCCTCTCCCCCACTAGGCTACCTTGGAAAAAGAACCCACCTAGAAGTGAAACCTTCGCTAAAATTTACCTCATTGTTAGCGGCGGCAACGGCATTGGACAGGTTCAGAGTCACTGCACACACCGTACTTCATGTGTTGGAGGAAGTTAGGTAGGTTTATGTTAGTGAACATTTGGTCGGTCAGATAATTGAGGTATTTCTGGGGCATTGTTGAGGTAGTTGAGACATTGTTGAAGTATGTGAGGTCATTGTTGAGGTGTTTGAGATGATTGTTGAGGTGTTTGAGATGATTGTTGAGGTGTTTGAGGTCATTGTTGAGGTGCTTGAGATAATTGTTGAGGTGTTGTAATAACCTGGGGTCAATTGGTCAAATAAAATATTTTAAATAACAATATCCACAAAAGTGCACAGAGATCAAGGTTAGAGGAAACAACAATCCACAAACCTTCAATCGCTGCTGGGGCCTCCTCGTCTAGGGAGTTCTTCCTCTCTGCAACATCACATTGGTGACAACAGAGCTGAGGAAACCAGCATCAGCGGTATATAGATGGGAGTCTGCTATGGAACAATGGATTAAAGTAAGTTGTAATACCATTGACTTATGGATTAAAGTTGTAACCCTGGTGCAATGGATCAAGTTGTAACACTGGTGCAATGGATTCAAGTTGTAACTCTGGTGCAATGGATTCAAGTTGTAACTCTGGTGCAATGGATTAAAGTTGTAACCCTGGTGCAATGGATTAAAGTTGTAACCCTGGTGCAATGGATCAAGTTGTAACCCTGGTGCAATGGATTAAAGTTGTAACCCTGGTGCAATGGATCAAGTTGTAACCCTGGTGCAATGGATTAAAGTTGTAACCCTGGTGCAATGGATCAAGTTGTAACTCTGGTGCAATGGATTCAAGTTGTAACTCTGGTGCAATGGATTAAAGTTGTAACCCTGGTGCAATGGATTAAAGTTGTAACCCTGGTGCAATGGATTAAAGTTGTAACCCTGGTGCAATGGATTAAAGTTGTAACCCTGGTGCAATGGATTCAAGTTGTAACTCTGGTGCAATGGATCAAGTTGTAACCCTGGTGCAATGGATTAAAGTTGTAACCCTGGTGCAATGGATTCAAGTTGTAACTCTGGTGCAATGGATCAAGTTGTAACCCTGGTGCAATGGATTCAAGTTGTAACCCTGGTGCAATGGATTAAAGTTGTAACCCTGGTGCAATGGATTCAAGTTGTAACTCTGGTGCAATGGATTCAAGTTGTAACTCTGGTGCAATGGATTCAAGTTGTAATCAATCCCAGTTGTAAGGCTGGGGAACAACCCAAGGTAAGGATTTCGAGATTTATATTTATCCTGATGGATCCAAGCTCCATTGTTCAAACAAGAGATCTTTGATATTTGCCGGAATTAATTTCAAGCCTATTGGGACAATTCTATAAAATTTTGTAACAGATTCCTGTTGCAATCATCATCACAAGTGTTGACTTCCTAAAGGTCCTTGAATTTCTGTCATTAAGAAAGCAATCAATTTTAAAGTTAGAAATAATTCTTTCTTCATGACAAAGTTCCATTCCGTCAGTGCAGGCGGAAGTGCTTCAGATTGAACAAAATGTTCACTAAACTGAACACCTTTTATTTCAGACCTGAGTGGTGTCTGTAGTAAAACTGAAGTGTGTGTTAGCATGTTGACAAAACAAATGGCGCTGCAGCAGAGTCGAGAGTTACCCGCAAACTCTCCCTCTTCCAGGACAGGAACAATGGCCGCCCTCTCTGCAGTGACGTCCTCGCGGATGACTTTGCTCTTGCTGGCCACACTCATGCGTGTGACTGAGGTCTTGCGCTTGAGTGGCGGCCGAGGTTGGCGCTGGAGAATTTCTTCAATCTCTGGGTTATCAATCTGCATCTGTGCACACAGTGTGTAGGAGAATATGTAAATAAAGGTCTCCATTAAAATAAACAGAAGTACCGACCTGGAGACCATGGCTTTGGGTTAATGGCTCTCTTAAGCCCAAGGAGGAATTTATTCCATTCCATTTTTTCATCGCAATAAGGACAGTAGAGTTTGATTTATTTGTGAAAAGAAACATTTGTGTTTTAATGTTTTCATTCGTTATATATAGATGGCACGTTATTGCTTTGTATTAATTTAAGCCTAACTTGTCCTTATTGTTTGCGAAAGAACATTGCTCGATGCAAATATTTAAATTTAATTCTATTGTCCTAAAAGCATATGTCCATAGTTTGCTTAAATACCATTTCTAAAATTCCACCCTTCAGTGTAGCATATATAAGCAGAATAATCCAATACAGTATTAGAGCTCTAAGAAGTGGTCTGGTGGATTAAATTGGTGAAATTGTTGGGAGGGTTCCCCACTGATGAGCCAAGCCCTCCTAATATTTTTTCATCGCAGTAAGGACAGTAGAAGTTTGATTTATTTGTGAAAAGAAACATTCGCGTCTTAATGTCTTCATTCGTTATCTACACAACTATATCACAAAATGGCTGACCCCACTGACCACACCTACACAATGACGTCACAAAATGGCTGACACCACTGACCACACCTACACAACTATATCACAAAATGGCTGACACCACTGACCACACCTACACAATGACGTCACAAAATGGCTGACACCACTGACCACACCTACACAACTATATCACAAAATGGCTGACACAAAAACTCACAGATTTCTGTTTCTTCCTCAGGTCCTCCAGGTGGCCCACCAGATCGGGGTCTGCGACGTCAAAGCAGGTCTGGCCCTGGACACCAAGGTTTTAAGATGAAATGTAGAAACCCAAATAAAACATATGATTGTACAAATTATATAAGGTGAGGCCAAATAGCAGATGTATTGTGGGAGGCTGCTAACGGGGACTGCACCATAGTAAACTCTCTCTGGTGCGAACAACACCACAAATTGAGGGTATATTCTGACCATCATACTGCCAATTATTGGAAGAAATGTCAGGGCAGGGTGAGAGAGCCGCGATGCTCTCAATCTCATCTGGTGAGCTCCGTAAGGTGAAGAGGAGCCAACATCTGGTGGAGGACTAAAACTATATATAAAGGCCACCTCTCTGGTCAAAATAGATGCTAAATGTAAGTGCCATCTAGCTTTGATCCCTTGTGGATCTCATGAAGCCTGCCCTGGATACTTGAGGGCCATTACTCTGAAACCATGGCGGGCGCTTGCCAACGCTTCAGCTTGTAGCCCTTTCATTGATCTTGAAAAAATCACTTTTTTTTTTTATTTTATTTTATTATTCAATCATTATTCATTTTTACATACAAATATTTTCAAATATAGTTTTTTGGAACACATTCATTATATCTTGAACACATTTAGCATTTTACAATTTACAAATGTAATTCCACCAGATGCCACAAGAGGCGCTGTTTGCAAGTGAAATTGGGAAATTGCAACATATATTTATTTCAAATAAATTCAAACATTCCCAGTATACTTTTTTTTTTTGCTTATCCCTAGTACACGTGGTACAGGCCATGATAATCATGGTGGGTAGTTAGCGACTGCTTTTTACTGTAAGCGCACCACATGTCTACACATGTGAAAAGCAGTTCGACTTTGCACTTACAAATGCCAGAGCCCCGTTTGGTTACTTGCACTCGCTGTTGGGGTTGGACTTTTGCAAGAATCGGGGGCCATTGGAGCATTTTTTTTTTTTAAACAGAAAAAAAGTGTCCAATGCGGGAATCGAACCCGGGTCCTAGTGGTCGAAAACCAAATGGTTTAACCAGCCTTCCACCGACCCCCCTCAGTAGTATACTGAACATGGTGAGTGGAGGACAGACATTGTATAGATTTGTTGTTCCACATTGCTGACCATCACCATGGTGTTGGGCAAAATATAACAAATGATTTACTATTTGAACTTGTAACGTCTTGATTTTCATTTGTGTAAAGTAAATTGTTCCATTGAACTCATGGAATTTGTGTAATCTTTACACAAGGGCATAGAAACAACAACAACAAATTTTCCACATATTTTTATAGGAAATTATCCTCTGTTAGATAGAGTGCTTTAATGGAGAACGTTTATGACAAGATTTAATTATTTTCTAGAATGTAATGAGGCACACTCCCATAACTGGAAGGCAAAGATAGAATCATTCGCTGGGGGCAGAGCTACAAGTTATATCGTCCGAGTTCTCACATTGAAGTTTGGCAGTTCCATGTTGGCCAGGTTCTCCGCCAGCACTGTGCAAGCCTCCTTCTGTCCCCAGTGGGCAGCGGCATGGAGCGGAGTCCAGCCGTCCACATCCTGAGCGTTGAGGTCCACGGAAAGTTTCACGAGGATGCTGTGACTTGTGATCAGAGCTGGCAGCGAGATTTACAAAGTGGAGCTTACCCCAGGACCTTCATGTAGCCCTTGGCAGCTGCGACGTGTAGAGCTGTGGCCCCGGTCTGTGGATGGACGCTCTCCGTCACCTGGCCCGTCTGCTGCCACTGGAGGGCATCAGCAAGCATCTGCCGCTCCTCTGCATTCCTGGCCGCCTCACAGTCAATTCCTGCATCCAAACTGTCATTCAATCACCGCATCTAAACCAGTTATTCAATCACCGCATCTAAACCAGTCATTCAATCACCGCATCTAAACCAGTCATTCAATCCCCACATCTAAACCAGTCATTCAATCCCCACATCTAAACCAGTCATTCAATCCCCACATCTAAACCAGTCATTCAATCCCCGCATCTAAACCAGTCATTCAATCACTGCATCTAAACCAGTCATTCAATCCCCACATCTAAACCAGTCATTCAATCACCGCATCTAAACCAGTCATTCAATCCCCGTATCTAAACCAGTCATTCAATCCCGTATCTAAACCAGTCATTCAATCCCCACATCTAAACCAGTCATTCAATCACCGCATCTAAACCAGTCATTCAATCACCGCATCTAAACCAGTCATTCAATCCCCACATCTAAACCAGTCATTCAATCCCCACATCTAAACCAGTCATTCAATCCCCACATCTAAACCAGTCATTCAATCCCCGCATCTAAACCAGTCATTCAATCACCGCATCTAAACCAGTCATTCAATCCCCACATCTAAACCAGTCATTCAATCACCGCATCTAAACCAGTCATTCAATCCCCGTATCTAAACCAGTCATTCAATCCCGTATCTAAACCAGTCATTCAATCCCCACATCTAAACCAGTCATTCAATCACCGCATCTAAACCAGTCATTCAATCACCGCATCTAAACCAGTCATTCAATCCCCACATCTAAACCAGTCATTCAATCCCCACATCTAAACCAGTCATTCAATCCCCACATCTAAACCAGTCATTCAATCCCCGCATCTAAACCAGTCATTCAATCACCGCATCTAAACCAGTCATTCAATCACCGCATCTAAAGCAGTCATTCAATCACCACATCTGAACCAGTCATTCAATCACCGTATCTAAAGCAGTCATTCAATCCCGTATCTAAACCAATCATTCAATCCCTGCATCTAAACCAGTCATTCAATCACCGCATCTAAACAAGTCATTCAATCACCGTATCTAAACCAGTCATTCAATCCCCACATCTAAACCAATCATTCAATCACCGTATCTAAACCAATCATTCAATCACCGTATCTGAACCAATCATTCAATCCCCACATCTAAACCAGTCATTCAATCCCCACATCTAAACCAGTCATTCAATCCCCGCATCTAAACCAGTCATTCAATCACCGCATCTAAACCAGTCATTCAATCACCTCATCTAAACCAGTCATTCAATCCCCACATCTAAACCAGTCATTCAATCACCGCATCTAGACCTTACACAAGCTTTTGATAAAGAGTATGGAAAAACAAGTTAATTACAAAATTATACAAGCATTTCAAAATGGATGGAAAAGCTATCACTTGGATAAATGATTTCCTTAAAAATAGATACATCAGGGTCAAATATAATGGAACTCTATCTAAAACCTTCAAATTGTACCAAGGATTACCACAAGGATCAGTCCTTAGCCCAACTCTCTTCACCCTATTTATTGCAGGCATAGAAGAAAAAATTTCACATAAAACCAATATTGGACTATTCGCTGATGACATTATTCTATGGAGCAGCAATACTAACTGGAAAAAAGCTGAAAGGGATTTGAACAAGACTCTTTTCCACCTAGAAAAATTTGCTAATAAACATAAATTAGAATTTAACCCCCAAAAATCTGAAACCTGTCTTTTTACTACCGATAAGAAACTATACAAAATAAGACCAAAAATTATTCTGAAAGAACAACAATTGCAATATAATAAACATCCTAAATATCTTGGCTACACCCTGGATCCAGAAATTAACTCCAGTAAACATATTGAAGAAGTTATTAGAAAAGGAAGAGACCGACTAAAAATCCTGAAATATATTTCAGGAAGAGAGTGGGGAGCCGATGCAACCACGCTAGAATTAACTTACACATCTCTAATTAGACCTATCCTGGAATATGGATATCAAATCTATGGTACAGCATCTGAAACAAATCTAAAATCACTGGAAAGGATACAACTAAGTGCAGCTAGAATTATTACAGGTCTTCGAAATACCTGCCCTAATGATATTGTACTTTACGAGGCCGACATTTTGCCCTTAAAGGATAGAAGAAGCTACAATCTGCCAAAATATATAAACAAAATCAAGAGTTATGGAAACAAACACAGAACTTCCAAGTACATACTTAATTGGGAATCCAATTTAAGACTCAAAAAAGAAGGCCCTCTCCACCTGGCCAAAAGAAATGAATTTTTAAAATATAAAGTGGAAAAAAATTATTTAGCAGAAAAAATTTCTCCATGCAAACCACTACAAAATGTTATTTTTAATGCCACTTTAAATGAGCCCACCAACAAACAATACCAAAATCCAGAATACTTAAAACAATTATCATTAGAAATAATTAATAACATTCCTAAAAATGCAATAACTATCTATACCGATGGTAGCAGAGACGAGCTAGGACACACTGGCAGTGGCTGTCTCATCAAAACCACAAATGGCATTGAGAAAATGAACAGAAGAAACCCAGATTTTTGCTCAGTCTTCAGATCAGAACTTATAGCCATCTATGAAGCCTTAAAATCCATCAGAAATACTAATTATCAAGATATCTGGATTCTTACTGATAGTAGAAGTGCCATACAACACTTGAGTCACACAGGGGAACTCAGAGACAAAGTAAGCAGGAACATAATTGGTTATCTCCAAAAACTCTCAAAAACCTCAAAAATTCACCTTCAATGGATACCCTCACACGTTGGCATTGAAGGCAATGAAGCTGCTGATGTGCTAGTGAAAAAAGGCACAAAAGAACCCTTGCCACAGAAAAATAAACTTACTTTTAAAGAAATATAAACAATAGCCAAAACAAAAATAAACAAGAACTGGAGGATCCCACCTAAGCACAGTTGGTACAGTGGAGTGAACCCAGGAGGAGCTCTGAAGATCAGAAATAGAAAGCATCAAACAACACTAACAAGATTTAGAACGGGCCATCTCAAGCCATTGAAGATAGAAAATTATAACAAAATTTATCCCACTTGCCCAAAATGTAGTTTGGTACCTGCAGCTCCAGAACACATTTTGGCTTGCATTAGATGCACTAAACAGGACCTTTGGGAGAGGCCGCTGCTCATCATAAAACAGCTCGAGGAGCATGAACTCATGGAATTCGTGTAATCTTTACACAAGGGGATAAGAAACAACAACAACAACAAACCAGTCATTCAATCCCCACATCTAAACCAATCATTCAATCACCGCATCTAAACCAGTCATTCAATAACCGTATCTAAACCAGTCATTCAATCCCCGTATCTGAACCAATCATTCAATCCCGTATCTAAACCAATCATTCAATCACCGCATCTAAAGCAGTCATTCAATCCCCGCATCTAAAGCAGTCATTCAATCCCCGTATCTAAACCAGTCATTCAATCCCCACATCTAAACCAATCATTCAATCACCGTATCTAAACCAATCATTCAATCACCGTATCTGAACTAATCATTCAATCACCGCATCTAAACCAGTCATTCAATAACCGTATCTAAACCAGTCATTCAATCCCCGCATCTAAACCAATCATTCAATCACCGTATCTAAAGCAGTCATTCAATCCCATATCTAAAGCAGTCATTCAATGGCCGCATATAAACCAATCATTCAATCACCGCATCTAAACCAATCATTCAATCACCGCATCTAAACCAGTCATTCAATCCCGTATCTAAAGCAGTCATTCAATCCCGTATCTAAAGCAGTCATTCAATGGCCGCATCTAAACCAATCATTCAATCACCGAATCTAAACCAGTCATTCAATCACCGCATCTAAACCAGTCATTCAATCCCCGTATCTAAACCAGTCATTCAATCCTGTATCTAAACCAGTCATTCAATCCCCACATCTAAACCAATCATTCAATCACCGGATCTAAACCAGTCATTCAATCCCCACATCTAAACCAGTCATTCAATCCTGCATATAAACCAGTCATTCAATCACCGCATCTAAAGCAGTCATTCAATCACCGCATCTGAACCAGTCATTCAATCACCGTATCTAAACCAGTCATTCAATCCTGTATATAAACCAGTCATTCAATCCCCACATCTAAACCAGTCATTCAATCCTGCATATAAACCAGTCATTCAATCATCGCATCTAAAGCAGTCATTCAATCACCGCATCTGAACCAGTCATTCAATCCCGTATCTAAACCAGTCATTCAATCCTGTATATAAACCAGTCATTCAATCACCGTATCTAAACCAATCATTCAATCCCCATATCTAAACCAATCATTCAATCCCTGCATCTAAACCAGTCATTCAATCACCGCATCTAAACCAGTCATTCAATCCCGTATCTAAACCAGTCATTCAATCCCCACATCTAAACCAATCATTCAATCACCGTATCTAAACCATTCATTCAATCACCGTATCTGAACCAATCATTCAATCACCGCATCTAAACCAGTCATTCAATAACCGTATCTAAACCAGTCATTCAATCCCCGCATCTAAACCAATCATTCAATCACCGTATCTAAACCAGTCATTCAATCACCGTACCCGAACCAATCATTCAATCACCGCATCTAAACTAGTCATTCAATCACCGTATCTAAACCAGTCATTTAATCCCCGCATCTAAACCAGTCATTCAATCCCCGCATCTAAACTAATCATTCAATCACCGTATCTAAACCAATCATTCAATCACCGGATCTAAACCAGTCATTCAATCACCGTATCTAAACCAATCATTCAATCACCGCATCTAAACCAGTCATTCAATCACCGCATCTAAACCAGTCATTCAATCACCGTATCTAAACCAGTCATTCAATTCCCGCATCTAAACCAGTCATTCAATCCCATATCTAAGGCAGTCATTCAATCCCCGCATCTAAACCAGTCATTCAATCCCCGTATCTAAACCAGTCATTCAATCCCGTATCTAAACCAATCATTCAATCACCGCATCTAAACCAGTCATTCAATCCTGTATATAAACCAGTCATTCAATCACCGCATCTAAACCAGTCATTCAATCACCGAATCTAAACCAATCATTCAATCACCGCATCTAAACCAGTCATTCAATCCCCGCATCTAAACTAATCATTCAATCACCGTATCTAAACCAATCATTCAATCCTGTATATAAACCAATCATTCAATCACCGTATCTAAACCAATCATTCAATCACCGCATCTAAAGCAGTCATTCAATCCCCGCATCTAAAGCAGTCATTCAATCACTGAATCTAAACCAGTCATTCAATCACCGTATCTAAACCAATCATTCAATCACCGTATCTAAACCAATCATTCAATCACCGCATCTAAACCAGTCATTCAATCCCCGCATCTAAACTAATCATTCAATCACCGTATCTAAACCAATCATTCAATCCTGTATATAAACCAGTCATTCAATCACCGCATCTAAACCAGTCATTCAATCACCGCATCTAAACCAGTCATTCAATCACCGTATCTAAACCAATCATTCAATCACCGTATCTAAACCAATCATTCAATCCCCGCATCTAAACCAGTCATTCAATCCCCGCATCTAAACTAATCATTCAATCACCGTATCTAAACCAATCATTCAATCACCGTATCTAAACCAATCATTCAATCACCGCATCTAAACCAGTCATTCAATCCCCGCATCTAAACTAATCATTCAATCACCGCATCTAAACCAAACATTCAATCACCGCATCTAAAGCAGTCATTCAATCCCCGCATCTAAAGCAGTCATTCAATCCCCGTATCTAAACCAGTCATTCAATCCCCACATCTAAACCAATCATTCAATCACCGTATCTAAACCAATCATTCAATCACCGTATCTGAACCAGTCATTCAATCCCCACATCTAAACCAATCATTCATCACCGCATCTAAACCAGTCATTCAATAACCGTATCTAAACCAGTCATTCAATCCCCGTATCTGAACCAATCATTCAATCCCGTATCTAAACCAATCATTCAATCACCGCATCTAAAGCAGTCATTCAATCCCCGCATCTAAAGCAGTCATTCAATCCCCGTATCTAAACCAGTCATTCAATCCCCAAATCTAAACCAATCATTCAATCACCGTATCTAAACCAATCATTCAATCACCGTATCTGAACCAATCATTCAATCACCGCATCTAAACCAGTCATTCAATAACCGTATCTAAACCAGTCATTCAATCCCCGCATCTAAACCAATCATTCAATCACCGTATCTAAACCAGTCATTCAATCCCCGCATCTAAACCAATCATTCAATCACCGTATCTAAACCAGTCATTCAATCACCGTATCTGAACCAATCATTCAATCCCCGCATCTAAACCAATCATTCAATCCCCGCATCTAAACCAATCATTCAATCCCCTCATCTAAACCAATCATTCAATCCCTGCATCTGAACCAATCATTCAGTCCCCGCATCTAAACCAATCATTCAGTCCCCGCATCTAAACCAATCATTCAATCACCGCATATAAACCAATCATTCAATCCCCGCATCTAAACCAATCACTCTGTCCCCGCATCTAAACCAATCATTCAATCCCCGCATCTAAACCAATCATTCAATCCCCTCATCTAAACCAATCATTCAATCCCCGCATCTAAACCAATCATTCAATCCCCGCATCTAAACCAATCATTCAATCCCCGCATCTAAACCAATCACTCTGTCCCCGCATCTAAACCAATCATTCAATCCCCGCATCTAAACCAATCATTCAATCCCCGCATCTAAACCAATCATTCAATCCCCGCATCTAAACCAATCACTCTGTCCCCGCATCTAAACCAATCATTCAATCCCCTCATCTAAACCAATCATTCAATCCCCGCATCTAAACCAATCATTCAATCCACTCATCAAAACCAATCATTCAATCCCCTCATCTAAACCAATCATTCAATCCCCGCATCTAAACCAATCATTCAATCCCCGCATCTAAACCAATCATTCAATCCCCGCATCTAAACCAATCACTCTGTCCCCGCATCTAAACCAATCATTCAATCCCCGCATCTAAACCAATCATTCAATCCCAGCATCTAAACCAATCATTCAATCCCCGCATCTAAACCAATCACTCTGTCCCCGCATCTAAACCAATCATTCAATCCCCGCATCTAAACCAATCATTCAATCCCTGCATCTAAACCAATCACTCTGTCCCCGCATCTAAACCAATCATTCAATCCCCGCATCTAAACCAATCACTCTGTCCCCGCATCTAAACCAATCATTCAATCCCCGCATCTAAACCAATCATTCAATCCCCTCATCTAAACCAATCATTCAATCCCCGCATCTAAACCAATCACTCTGTCCCCGCATCTAAACCAATCATTCAATCCCCTCATCTAAACCAATCATTCAATCCCCGCATCTAAACCAATCATTCAATCCCCGCATCTAAACCAATCATTCAATTCCCGCATCTAAACCAATCACTCTGTCCCCGCAATTAAACCAATCATTCAATCCCCGCATCTAAACCAATCATTCAATCCCCGCATCTAAATCAATCATTCAATCCCCACATCTAAACCAATCATTCAATCCCCGCATCTAAACCAATCATTCAATCCCCGCATCTAAACCAATCATTCAATCCCCGCATCTAAACCAATCATTCAATCCCCGCATCTAAATCAATCATTCAATCCTGCATCTAAACCAATCATTCAATCCCCGCATCTAAATCAATCATTCAATCCCCGCATCTAAACCAATCATTCAATCCCCGCATCTAAACCAGTCATTCAATCCCCGCATCTAAACTAATCATTCAATCACCGTATCTAAACCAATCATTCAATCCTGTATATAAACCAATCATTCAATCACCGTATCTAAACCAATCATTCAATCACCGCATCTAAAGCAGTCATTCAATCCCCGCATCTAAAGCAGTCATTCAATCACTGAATCTAAACCAGTCATTCAATCACCGTATCTAAACCAATCATTCAATCACCGTATCTAAACCAATCATTCAATCACCGCATCTAAACCAGTCATTCAATCCCCGCATCTAAACTAATCATTCAATCACCGTATCTAAACCAATCATTCAATCCTGTATATAAACCAGTCATTCAATCACCGCATCTAAACCAGTCATTCAATCACCGCATCTAAACCAGTCATTCAATCACCGTATCTAAACCAATCATTCAATCACCGTATCTAAACCAATCATTCAATCCCCGCATCTAAACCAGTCATTCAATCCCCGCATCTAAACTAATCATTCAATCACCGTATCTAAACCAATCATTCAATCACCGTATCTAAACCAATCATTCAATCACCGCATCTAAACCAGTCATTCAATCCCCGCATCTAAACTAATCATTCAATCACCGCATCTAAACCAAACATTCAATCACCGCATCTAAAGCAGTCATTCAATCCCCGCATCTAAAGCAGTCATTCAATCCCCGTATCTAAACCAGTCATTCAATCCCCACATCTAAACCAATCATTCAATCACCGTATCTAAACCAATCATTCAATCACCGTATCTGAACCAGTCATTCAATCCCCACATCTAAACCAATCATTCAATCACCGCATCTAAACCAGTCATTCAATAACCGTATCTAAACCAGTCATTCAATCCCCGTATCTGAACCAATCATTCAATCCCGTATCTAAACCAATCATTCAATCACCGCATCTAAAGCAGTCATTCAATCCCCGCATCTAAAGCAGTCATTCAATCCCCGTATCTAAACCAGTCATTCAATCCCCAAATCTAAACCAATCATTCAATCACCGTATCTAAACCAATCATTCAATCACCGTATCTGAACCAATCATTCAATCACCGCATCTAAACCAGTCATTCAATAACCGTATCTAAACCAGTCATTCAATCCCCGCATCTAAAACAATCATTCAATCACCGTATCTAAACCAGTCATTCAATCCCCGCATCTAAACCAATCATTCAATCACCGTATCTAAACCAGTCATTCAATCACCGTATCTGAACCAATCATTCAATCCCCGCATCTAAACCAATCATTCAATCCCCGCACTAAACCAATCATTCAATCCCCTCATCTAAACCAATCATTCAATCCCTGCATCTGAACCAATCATTCAGTCCCCGCATCTAAACCAATCATTCAGTCCCCGCATCTAAACCAATCATTCAATCACCGCATATAAACCAATCATTCAATCCCCGCATCTAAACCAATCACTCTGTCCCCGCATCTAAACCAATCATTCAATCCCCGCATCTAAACCAATCATTCAATCCCCTCATCTAAACCAATCATTCAATCCCCGCATCTAAACCAATCATTCAATCCCCGCATCTAAACCAATCATTCAATCCCCGCATCTAAACCAATCACTCTGTCCCCGCATCTAAACCAATCATTCAATCCCCGCATCTAAACCAATCATTCAATCCCCGCATCTAAACCAATCATTCAATCCCCGCATCTAAACCAATCACTCTGTCCCGCATCTAAACCAATCATTCAATCCCCTCATCTAAACCAATCATTCAATCCCCGCATCTAAACCAATCATTCAATCCACTCATCAAAACCAATCATTCAATCCCCTCATCTAAACCAATCATTCAATCCCCGCATCTAAACCAATCATTCAATCCCCGCATCTAAACCAATCATTCAATCCCCGCATCTAAACCAATCACTCTGTCCCCGCATCTAAACCAATCATTCAATCCCCGCATCTAAACCAATCATTCAATCCCAGCATCTAAACCAATCATTCAATCCCCGCATCTAAACCAATCACTCTGTCCCCGCATCTAAACCAATCATTCAATCCCCGCATCTAAACCAATCATTCAATCCCCGCATCTAAACCAATCACTCTGTCCCCGCATCTAAACCAATCATTCAATCCCCCGCATCTAAACCAATCATTCAATCCCCGCATCTAAACCAATCATTCAATCCCCTCATCTAAACCAATCATTCAATCCCCGCATCTAAACCAATCACTCTGTCCCCGCATCTAAACCAATCATTCAATCCCCTCATCTAAACCAATCATTCAATCCCCGCATCTAAACCAATCATTCAATCCCCGCATCTAAACCAATCATTCAATCCCCGCATCTAAACCAATCACTCTGTCCCCGCAATTAAACCAATCATTCAATCCCCGCATCTAAACCAATCATTCAATCCCCGCATCTAAATCAATCATTCAATCCCCACATCTAAACCAATCATTCAATCCCCGCATCTAAACCAATCATTCAATCCCCGCATCTAAACCAATCATTCAATCCCCGCATCTAAACCAATCATTCAATCCCCGCATCTAAATCAATCATTCAATCCCCGCATCTAAACCAATCATTCAATCCCCGCATCTAAATCAATCATTCAATCCCCGCATCTAAACCAATCATTCAATCCCCGCATCTAAACCAATCATTCAATCCCCGCATCTAAAACAATCATTGAATCCCCGCATCTAAACCAATCATTCAATCCCCGCATCTAAACCAATCATTCAATCCCCGCATCTAAACCAATCATTCAATCCCCGCATCTAAACCAATCATTCAATCCCCGCATCTAAACCAATCATTCAGTCCCCCATCTAAACCAATCATTCAATTCCCGCATCTAAACCAATCACTCTGTCCCCGCATCTAAACCAATCATTCAATCCCCGCATCTAAACCAATCATTCAATCCCCGCATCTAAATCAATCATTCAATCCCCGCATCTAAACCAATCATTCAATCACCGCATCTAAACCAATCATTCAATCCCCGCATCTAAACCAATCATTCAATCCCCGCATCTAAATCAATCATTCAATCCCCGCATCTAAACCAATCATTCAATCCCCGCATCTAAACCAATCATTCAATCCCCGCATCTAAACCAATCATTCAATCCCCGCATCTAAACCAATCATTCAATCCCCGCATCTAAATCAATCATTCAATCCCCGCATCTAAACCAATCATTCAATCCCCGCATCTAAATTAATCATTCAATCCCCGCATCTAAACCAATCATTCAATCCCCGCATCTAAACCAATCATTCAATCCCCGCATCTAAACCAATCATTCAATCCCCGCATCTAAACCAATCATTCAATCCCCGCATCTAAACCAATCATTCAATCCCCGCATCTAAACAAACAATGATTAACTTATTTCAACCAGATGTTTTGATTCTATTTGCCTAAATATTTTAAAAGTAATAAAAAGGACATTTTGGCCACGGTCACAGAGAGAAGGTTACACCAAATTACTTTTCTTCTCCAAGGCCTGCTGCAGCAGAGCCTCCATCTCCGCCGAGTCTGCGATGTCGATGGGCAGGTCTCCGTCGTTGTTGATGGCAGAGACATTGGCACCGTGCTGGAGGAGGAACCTGCCGCACCCATGTTATTCGTACTGCACACTGCCCACAGCACATTCATGTTTCACAGAGAGAATTTTTGTTGCACACAGTATATTTTGTGTTGCACACAACAAACTGATGTTGCACATGACACACTGTTGATCACAGCCCATTCATGTTTCACACACTCTGGGAAGGTCGTACACTAGAACCTCCATTGAATGGCCATGAGGCCAAGGTTGGGCTGAAGTGTGAGAGCCAATAGTGCTGGCAAGTCAACAACCATTGTACCCGTCATCAGAAGTGCACTGCCAACAGAATGGGGGAGGAACACGACGTAATATGATCTCAAAATGGCCATTTCCTCCGGGAATCCTCAAAGAACAAGGAAAACAAACCATCCCCAAATATGATCGGTATAATTTTAAAAAGAAAGCCGAATTTAAAAAACAAATGACAAGAAATTTTCAATATTCAGGATCAAACAACATCCTGTAACGTTCTTCCAAAGTCGGAAGAAGGAGGGGGGGGGGGGTGGAGTCACATCAAGTCAACAGCTGGTTCCTCAATTCATATGAACACCAGAACTTTGTGACCTCACTTTTTAAAAAGCTCTTAGGATCTGTTTTTCTTCAAGTAAATTGCTGTATCTTCTTGCGTAAGGAGTGGAGTGCTGGGACTCGCCCTAGGTTGGTTCAAAGCTGAGTGGCTGAAGTGGAGCAAAAAACAATTAAGAGCAGTAAAAACGATGTCTGCGGGTGAAAGAAAAAACGTTTTAGAATCTATTTGTTCGAAACTAAAGACCTCCGTTGTATTTTTGCCTCCCCCTCCCTCATCCTAAAAAAAAAAAAAAGATAGAATTCTAAAAAAGACGGCCAGATATAAATTCAGTCGGTTCAATGGTCTATCTAAATTTATTCTAGCTCTCATCGCTATTTTGAATAAATCTTAGAAAAAGATCATAATAGACGCTAGGCAAACTTTGGGACCAAGGCTCGACACCTTCATACTTTTCATCCAAACACTCAGCCCACATTATGGAAAAAGAATGATTACAACCACAGCCGTTCCACTACCGACTCGAACATCCAAACGTCTATAGAGACTTTCCCCCAGATGTTACAACCGCACGCGACACGTCACTGCCCCGCGGGGGGCGGCGGTTATTTGCGGCGGGATAGATGAGAATATCTGCGCCTGGGTTGATTCCACTTAGAGCTTCGCTCAAAATGCCGAAGAACACGGTGACATTTGTCCAGAGGTCGTCTGCGATAGTACAGCACACGAGACAAGTGGGCTGGTAGGACAAGTAACGGTCACACAGAGTACAACACTCGGACAAGTTAGCTGGGAGTACAACACTCGGACAAGTTAGCTGGGAGTACAACACTCGGACAAGTTAGCTGGGAGTACAACACTCGGACAAGTTAGCTGGGAGTACAACACTCGGACAAGTTAGCTGGGAGTACAACACTCGGACAAGTTAGCTGGGAGTACAACACTCGGACAAGTTAGCTGGAAGTACAACACTCGGACAAGTTAGTTGGGAGTACAACACTCGGACATGTTAGCTGGGAGTACAACACTCGGACAAGTTAGCTGGGAGTACAACACTAGGACAAGTTAGCTGGGAGTACAACACTCGGACAAGTTAGCTGGGAGTACAACACTCGGACAAGTTAGCTGGGAGTACAACACTCGGACAAGTAACAGCAAGTCACCCGAGGCCAACAACTTAGGCGTAGTCACGTCCGACTGTGGTCGAGGAACATATCTCCCTGCGGCCTCTCCCCAAGTGAATTTTTCCGAAGGAAAATTGTTTTAACAAATTTCTAAATTGCAATAGCCGTGATGAACAATTACACAAAACACACATTTCTATTTTTATTTTTACACAGGCGGTCATCATATAAATATTTACTGCTGTTAAATAATTGTCGGACATGAATGCGGCAGGATTGATCCCTGGACACACAGGTCGACTCACTCGGCGATGTCGACGTGGCCGCACGACGCCGCCGCGTGCAGCGGGGTCCAGCCCTCGTTGTCCCCCAGGTTGGCGTCGCAGCCGTGGTCCACTAGGAACTTCACCATCTCCAGGTTGGCATCGATGCACGCCTGCGGCAAACATCACCCTGAGACTCAGCACAACTCGGCTCTAAGAACAGCTGGAGGTGACCTTCGCGGAGTTTCCCAAGTGCACAAATATGGCGTCGTTGGCTCACCTTTAACTATTCTGCCGCCATTGAGAAACCAATCGGCTCAAAAAGTGGTCACGTGACAATGTACTGAGCTCTGGTTCCCCGAAGTAAATGACATCATTGGGGAATGATATTGGCGTAGTCCTCTTACAACTTAGCGTGGCTCAGGTCTTTACCGCAGTCCTCTTCTTCTATCACAGGTCTAGGTCAGGTTGGGAAAACAATGGGTTAATTATTGTTGAAATAACGTTTGTGAAAACAATGGGTTAATAATTGTTGAAAAATAACGGTTGTGAAAACAATGTAGTAAGTATTGTTGAAATAACAGTTGTGAAAACAATGGAGCAGGTATTTTGAAATAACGGATGTGAAAACAATGGAGTTAGTAGTGTTGAAATAAAGGTTGTGAAAACAATGGGATAAAAATTGTTGAAACAATTCCGCTGTAACAGCGGTTGAAGATATCAGCAGTAAGTGGGACAACAATGACAAACAACAGTGACAATAAGGAGACACCACGTTGTCCTGGGCCCAGCATCTTGTCCGGTCCGTCCGGCGACACACTTCCCGGCGGCGACTCTATTTCCAGCCCCGGTCTAAAATAACCGCCGCGCTCTGTTTTCACGCGGGTTCCGCTGGGGTCAGCTCAGAGCAGGTTACACGGGTTCGTCGCGGGTTACACGTGTGTTAGCGACGGGTTCTCGCTGGTTTCACGTGTGTTAAATACTCGCAAGCTACACGTGGGTTACCTCCCTCTACGCACCATGAGGTTTTACAACACGGAAGTCAGTCGGGTTTGTTGTTCCAACAAGCAACGCTGGTGAAAAGAAAACCGCGCAGAAAGATTGGAAGATGATAGAATCCCATAGATCATAACATATCAGCATCGAAGCCTAGCCAAGTCCACAGAAGCTGGTGCGAGCAATTCCATCGAAAACTGCTTTCAAGATGAAGGTGCAAATTTCCTCAGGCGTGAGGACACTAACATTGAAAAAGGCCGTAGTCACATCATTGAAGAACTAAATTTCGCAAGATTTCACATCAGATTCCAAATGTTGAGAAGAGAAAGATAGTTGGTTAGCTCGTTGAGGTCGAGCATCATTCATTGAGCTCGGGGATGCTCTTTCTGCACCGCCAGACTTGAAGTTGTAGGACGCAAAAACATTGAAGTGGTTCTGTCTTCCTTGTGGCGCCGTGCCAGATCCTGCCGTAAATCTCGCTGCCGGGTGATACCGTCCGTCAACTTCCGACGGCGGTTCACAAACGGTGCGACACTCTTGCCGTGTGTCCCTTCGATCCTAAAGCCGAGTTGCCAACTCGGCCGGTGTGTGTCCGCCGTATAAATAGGTGTTGATTCCAGGCAACAATGGAAGCTATTCTCAGATTCCACTTGGCCGGTCTGTGACTCCCGCCGCAGTTGTACGCCATCACCTGCATTTGTCGCGATTTAAAAAAAAAAAAAAAAAAAAACATTGTGTGCTAAGTCTAGATAAATGTGTACGATTTTTTAAATTTCAATACTGTGAGAAATTTACGTGCAAACTTTCAATTCATGACCCAGAGATCTGACCTCCCTGCCAAAGCTGGAAATCCCACCGGAATCTCCGTGGACGCCACAGGAGAATTCTTAGCCCTGGCGCAGTAACCTAATATTTCGGCAATGTCATCGTTTAATGTTGGGACAGAGGGCGGAACATGACGTCGGTAAGAGGCACCCATGTGGGGGAAGGATGTTTGTATACATCCACCCTCTATTTATATTCGGGAACAATAGGCCAGAAATTGCGTCAGTTGGCGGCGCCAGCTCTCACCTACCGCACAAATTGACGGATTCCCCCACTGTATGGTCCACCTTGTAACGGCGGGAGTTGACCAGGTCCGCCCTAAGAATGTCCTGCGAGAAGTGAATTCCTACATTTTATTGAAATTAGAATTGACACAAGCTAGAATGGTGACATTTCTGATCGAAAAAAAAGTTCGTGGCTTGACAGGTATTGGCCGTTCCCCATTCAAGAGAGCCGCCCACAGTAGGAAAAAATGTCTTTGGAGCAGCGCCAAAATAAAAGATTTCTAGAAGAACGTTGTGTTAGAGCTGTCCGCGCGAGATGATGGCTACTCTGCCCCATCGCGGGGCGTATTTCCGCGCGTAGTTTAAAGGCATTTCTTCCTCGCTGGCAGTTCAGCGAAGAGCGGCAACCAGAGTCTCGAACGCTGCTGCCCAGGCTGTAGACTAGACGTTTACCTGCGGATTTTACCTCATCCTCCCAAATTTTGGAATGGTTCCACCTGGCACCCCGCAAATAGAGGCCCTGGTTTCTCCTTTCGCCGTGGTTACGTCGACACGGCCTGGAGGAACCTTGTGTCCGCTCTGACCTGCCCAACAACGGGAGGTACTGGAGTGACAGAAGTGTTTGTTTTAATTGGACGCAGCACAGTGGTGTAGCGGCACGCATGCGCTGGAGCTTAAGAATGATTGATGTCCGTGGCCTCCCAAAATAAGTTCAGAAATCTTGCTGCGACCAACGGATGCATACACCCCGCGGAGTCGGCCGTTTAAAAGAGTCAAGTTCCACGACCCATGGCGCAACTCTACAGAATTAGCACATGACACAGGAGGAAGCAACGCCCAGGGTCACGTGGCTCTGTCAGGACGCCTCCGCTCTCAGGGAACGAAAGACCGGCTCAATATTACACAGTGGTCTACCAGGGATGTCACAGTGGTCTACCAGGGTGGGAGCCACAGTAGTCTACCAGGGATGTCACAGTGGTCTACCAGGGTGGGAGCCACAGTGGTCTACCACTTCACGACGACCAGTAGCTCGAAAATATTGATCCTGGGAGCCACAAACACGACATTCGAGAAGTCGCTGTCCTCGCCGAAGGAAAGTCTCGAATTCGGTGGGCATTTGAGGCGATGGATCGTCACACATTGTGCGGTTTAGACAAATAACGCCGCGCCGTTAGGGGGTCGAAGTGGTTCGAGTTAATCAATCAGCTCGTGGAGAACGTCTATCTGACGTCCACCAGGAGTTGGGCCACATGACTCAGGGCCACCTGCTGCGCACACGTGCGGGAGAAATACCACCCGGACACAAGAAGGTGTTTGCTAAAACCACGTCTGCTGGATTCCCGTCGATATTACTCTGGAATTCTTTCAAACAATTTCAAGCTGACACTGGACGGGCTAACGGAGAGGGTTTCAATCATAGAGTGCTGACGATTCTACTGAACTGACTAACGGAGAAGGTTATAGAGCTGAGGAAAACGTTGAGTTGTAGTGAAATGAATGGAATACATTTGAACGATTGGGAAATAAATACTGATATATATTTATATCCCATCTCCCAGAACACGTGATTTTTCGGATTTTCTCATTTCTTTAGGAAAAAATCAGTTGTATGGCTTGGTCATTGTTAGACCTTGTCTGGAAGTTCGCAGGTCTAGAGCGGTAGCTCAGTTCTTTAGAACAGATGGGTTGTTGGGCTGGATCATTCGACCTCGTCAGAACCAGTACAGAACACTACTGTAATAAATGGGCTAAATAGCTCTCAATAGAAATCTCAATAATACACTCTATAATAATAAAAAAACTCGACGCACTAATGAATTGTCCTATTTATATGAAAATGCATTAATAAAGACGTTTCGACCAAACATGAAAATGATTGACATTTGGTGGCAAATCTGGGCAAAGCAAGAGCTCTAGCACATCTGAACTGTGCGTCCAGACTTCGGCGCAGCACGAGATAATTATCAGAATTTCCGTTTAATTTTTTGCCGTAAGCCAATTTCTACTGAGAAAAAAATACATATGGATACCTGAAAGAGCAACGCTATTTGCAGAGATTTTAGGGAGATCCTGGAATACCTCGATTGAGAATATAATGAACAACATGGTCAAGCAGATCAATAATGCAATGTTAGAAACTGGTATGCAAATTGATAAAAAACGGGTAACCCAATGTCGAACCCTTGGTTCGATCATGATTTCTACATAGCGAAAAATACCATTAAAGAAACTCTGGCAAAATATACTAAATCGAACAACGATTTAGACCGTTTAGTATATGTTAAAACACAAGGAATAAATATACGTCGATTATCAATATTAAAAAGGAAAAATACGCTAACCTATGCACGGTGGATTCTGTGGCCACTAGACATACGTCGGACCTGAAGGCTGTTGGGCTCTGCGCTGCCTGGAGTAAAGGATCTTCATCTATGATTTCTTCCTGTGGGGAATCTGTATAAGACCGATGGTCTTAATAAAGCTGTATGTGTGTGCCTATTTCTACTGTATGCCTCGCCGAAATATTCGTGATCATTAGGATAATATGTCAGAGTTTGGAAGAGGTCGTGTCATTGGATTGAAAGAGGCTGGTTGGTCAAATCGACTAATCGCGCGACATCTGTGCCAAAGTGATGCGGCTATTAGACGATGTTGGCAAGTGGGTCAACAACATAGGAATGCAACGTCAGGACGGCAGCGGTCGACCAAGGAACACAACAAAATGGGAGGACAGAGAGATTGTCAGAACGGCTGTTGCAGCACCGACGTTATCTACCATCCAACGTGTGACCGGCACACAAGTGTCCAAAATGACCATCAATAGACGACTGAGAGAGCAAAATCTAAAAGCTCGCCGATCGTTTCGATGCCTCACACTCGTACACCAACAAGTCCGACTACAGTGTTGTGGGGAGCGATCGACTCCGCTGACTGATGGTCTTTAGTGACGAGTCCCGTTTCTTACTGTGTCCCGGAGACCATCGCAAACGTGTCTGGAGACGTCTTGTGCAGCGTGTGGATCCTGGCCTTACTTTCGAACATCACACAGGTTATCAACAGATAGTCTGGATGGTCTGGATGGTATTTCATTTGATAGCAGGACCCCATTGGTTGTCATTCCACAACGGTACGTAGATGACATTCTACGGTCTGTTAGGTTGCCGTTCCTCTCACATCAACCCGGGCTTACTTTTCAACAAGATAATTTCCAGCCACACACGGCACTTGTTACTGTGTATTGTCTTCAATCTTGCCGAACTCTTCCGTGGCCAGCAAGGTCCCCTGATCTTTCACCCATAGAGCACATCTGGGACGTGATTGGAACCATCCCGGAATGTTGACTATTTAGGCCGACAGTTGGAGACAATCTGGAAAGTAATCCCGCAGCACACAATCCGGAATCTTTATCATCGCCGGGTGGCATCCAGGCCAGGGGGTCCAACGACAATATCACTTACAACCAATTTTTGTCTCAATCTGACTCCTTGGCGCGTCGATTTTTTGTTATAGAGAGAACATTGCCTCTAACAGCTCATTAATTCCCTATTCTCACATGACCTTAATCCACCAATCAATGATAAAGTCATTAGCCAATCAGAGGGTACAATGTTTTCTTAGCTCAATTTTAGAGAGTACTATTTATACATACAAAAATATATTCGAATAAAGAACACTAGCTTTTGGGCAAAGTTAATTTATTTATTTTGAGGTGTTGCAAGCTTTCAATCAAATTTTGCTCTTCAACGGGCAAAAACAAAAAGATCCATGTGCGGGCCAGACTAAATATAGGCTCACCTGTATTTGAAAAATAAGAAGAAATTGAAAAAGGTCAGGCGTTGATATAAAAAAAGCATATCCTGACCCCACACATGAGCTTTTTTTTGATAGCAGAGCGCCATCTAGTGGAACAAAAATCAACTAAACATTGATTTAGGCTTGTTCCATAATATTTGGCCAACCCATTCCTTGATACATCAAGGAAAGCCAACCACGAACAGAATGTTGTCCCTCATCAGCATGGTGTACCTCAAAGATCAAAAATATTTTCCTAGAGGCTTCCTGAGAAATCGAAAAATGGGTTTTAATGGCCAAATTTGCAAAAATACGCCGAACACATGTTAAAATTTGAATATATCAACACCTGAGTTTTTTATTTTTAAATTATTTTTTCACGTGAACCGCGTATTTATGCAAACTTGGCTTTAATTTCTTGATTTGTCAGGAAATGTCTAGGATCAAATATTTGGTCGTAGAGGTACAACCTGCATCACGAGGGCCAACAGCCGTACATGGCTATTAGTGATTTATCAAGAGTTGGCCAAATATCAGGGAACAAGTTAAAAAAATACTTAGTTGATTTTTGTTCCACTAGATGGCGCTCTGCCTTCGAAATGTGAGCGGTCAGGATTTGTTTTTAACTTATATTTATATTGATGGACATTCGATGTCATTCTGCATGAAAACTATGGGTGGGTATTTGCCGTCTCTAGGCTTGCTTGAACAAACTTTGTATTTTATTAAACTTTTTGGTTCAAATCACTAAAATCCATCTATAAGGCTAGATGATGTATGATATATGTAAAGTGAATATATTTTTTGTTTATATATTTTAGCTTTCATTGGCTTTAAAAACTGTTCGAAATTTATTTTCAATTTGTAAACATTGTTGTATGTTCAGTTGTGCAGCTGTCTCAATCCCCACAATTCTACTGAGAGAGTATTCCCAGGTGTAAGGAACGTTATGCAGCCACCAACCTGGACAAATAATGAGCCTCATTCTTCTGCAATGTTTATACAATGACCTGGATGTTCCCAAGTCAATGTTGCAATATATATTTTGTGTATTAACCAAAAATATATTTAAATTATATATTATTTTATCAGTAGTGTATATATACAGTAAAACCCCGCTAATACGAACCCTGGATATAGCGAACCTTCCCTTATAACGAACCCACGGCGATTCCCGATTCCATTCCATTGAAAATACCATCGTTATAACAAACTTTGCGATTTTTAAAATAACGAACTACCCCTATAACGAACCTATTTTCGGTCCCAAAATGATAAATCTATTAAAAAATACTATGCTTATAACGAACTTAAAATTGTGATTTAAAAATTTTTTAAAACAACAAAATTTTGAGCATATTTCAGCTCACGGATCGCGATTTCAAAACAAAAAATTAGCGGCATTGTTTGTTTTCATTTCCATTCTATTTTTGCTGTATGTTGTATAAATTTTTACACATTATACTTTTATTTAATAGAATATCTTTTCATTTGACAATTTTGAAATAGAAGGAAAATACAAATGGCTTCCAAAATAAAGAAAAGAAACAAAGAATGGCGTTCTAAAAAAAAAACAGTGGCAGCATGCCCTTTTAGAAGCGTTCTATATCAAGTTTAACCTAGGCTAAATAATAATTCCAAATAATTTTAAAGCCAGAAATGGTTTGAATAACAGGTTAAAAACAAAATTTAATTTATACTTCAGAAGAATATGTGGAAACTGGAATTGGAAGAAGAAGATAAAAAAAAACAGTTCCCCCCAAGTTCCCCGTGTCTCATGGGCCACAAACAAATCGACTTATAAATTCTCAAAAACTACCACTACAGTTCTATTTTTAGAATGGAATTCTTGTTAGGTATATGACTCATTCAGGGTTCGCGGATATTCCTACTGGCCGGCCGTTTTACCATCGATTTTGTGTTTGCAAATTGGCGTTTTTTATTCGCAATTTTACCGATCGCGCTATCGTATCAACTTGTTTCGCGTCCGATTTTTCTGAATTGGATACTTTTGATTCATCCTCAATTGATTCAGAATACACGGAGCTTTATTCCTTTGATGGAAATAACGATATTTTAAGACAATTCTGATTTCCAAATTTCACTTTTCACTTTCAAACAACAAGGTATTATAGAGGCATTTTTTCAAATAAATATAGTATCATATTATTTTAGAAAGATGTTCTAAAATACTCTTATACCTTTCAAATATATAATTAATAATGTTTTGCCTAGGGGATTTGGCTTAATTTTTAAATAATACATAGGTTTATATATAAACATGTATGCTAATGATAAGAAGAACCTATTATCAAATGACTTCTTTTGATATTCAGCATTACTGTAAAGAAATAGGTCAATTTAGGGAATTAAAACAAAGTGACGATTATTAAGTGGCTGCCTTTTCCTGTTTGTATGGCTGTTTTTTAATTATACTGTCTAAAAATTTATAAAAGTTTAAAAAATGACCAAACCGTGGCTATATAGTGAACCGTGGCTATAGTGAACCAAAAGCTCTGTCCCATTGGGGTTCACTATAGATTACTGTATATATATATAACTATATAAATTTTAAAAATCATTAATTTACTCTCTAACACTTATGGTAATAAAGTTTCTAATGGGGGTTGGTGGACAAACTGCTGGTTTGTGATTGCTATGACCCAGGATCAAATTCCACATTGGGGCACTTTTTTCTAATTAAAAAAAATGCTCTAATGGCCCCCGATTCTTGCAAAAGTCAAACCCCACCATTGATTGCAAGTAACCAAATGGGGCTCTGGCACACTAGTATTTGCAAATGTTGAAATGCTTTTCTAATGTGTGGACATGTAGTGCATTTACAGTAAAAGCAGTTGTCAACTTCTACTCGCCATGATTATCATGGCCTGTACCATGTTACTAGGGATAATGAAAAAAGTTTCTTATAATATTTGGGGATAAACTCCATGCAGTAAAACAGAAGAAAATTCTATCCTGATGACATGTGTTAAACTTCCTTGTCAAATTGGAGGGATGTGGATGAATGACCACAACATAGCTGCCTGGAGCCGCTGGAGATACAAAGTTCCTTTAGAAGGAAAGATGTGTTGAGATTCCACTGTGAGAAATATGAAAGTTTTCATGCAGTTGCCGGGGCTTTGACTTTGTCCCAGGTCTGGAGTCTAGACCAGATCCTGAAGGCCTCTTTATCGCCTCGATGACCACAGCTGGGTCGGTGTAGATGTCTGTTCGACAATGCCCGATGCATTGCATGATGTGTTCTGGGCTCGCTGGAGAATCCTGACATTTGGTGCAATTTGGAAAAGTTTTGGATCCACTTGTGAAAATCATTGGACGTAGATGGCCTGTTCTAAGACGGGGAAAGCATGGTTTGGAGTGGCATGGAGTTTTTCCATCAAACCAGCGGATGTTATTTTGCCAATCTTGATTAAATTCTGTCTGTTAGAGTGATCATTTGCTTTGACTTTCTGACTTTGCTAAAGAAGGGGTGGGGTCTGAGAGCTTTATTAAAACATGTTGTGAGATCACCTTTACCCCGTTGTCAAACCTTTAGATCATGAAAATTCTCAATAGTAATTTATTTTTAATTAGAAATGCACAAAAGGTAATAAGACCAAATCTAAATAAATAAATAGTGGGTGATGTAACAGCCTTGTTACTGAAACCTCACACACTATTTATTTAGATTTGGTCTTATTACCTTCTGTTTATAATCAAAATTCCAAATTCTAGGTCTTATTTTCTTGTATCTATAATCTAAATTTTGCTTTATCAATAATCCAAATTGTACCTAATCATTATTTTTAACTACTGTTTATAACACACTTCCACCCTTTGTGTGTTTGAAAGAAAGAGAAAAATGCTGTGGTATTATAGAGGCTCTGTGTGGCTTACATCAGCTATTGTAGGGTAGGTGGAAACAGAGGTTCAGCTGTCTCTCGAGGCTGAATCATTCTTTCAACATTTGTGCTCAAATGACATAAACTCATCAAAATTAAATGTGCATTATAAGCAAAAAATTTCAAATTTCACAAAATCACAAATTTAAATTTTGTAAAAGACAGGAAAAATAAGTGCAAAATGTTTGATGATGAAATTGATGTTTATATCTGGTTATATTGTCATTTTGGTAGTTTTGCATGGTACATAGATTTGTATGGTCAGATGTACAGTCCAGCCAGCCAGCCAGAAGTATTTCCTCTAAATGTAGAAATGTATCCATCCAAATAGAAGAAGGTTCCTCCAAGAGTTTGTAACTGCTGTGGACATTAAATATATTCTATAAATTACTATGTCTACCACATCACATTAAATATATTCTATAAATGTCTTCATTCCTTTTATAAATTGATGTTTCTAAAAGACCTACAATTGCAGAGAGGAGGATGTTGTCATTCATTTTCCGCCTCTCAGTGAATGAAATTTATAAATTTAATTTTTAATTAGAATTAATTAGTATCTTGAAATACTTATCAATAATGAAGCTGTAAGTTTACTTCTGTATACACAGCTCTGACTTTCCAAAATCTGCCCCCACAAATGAAAAACGCTAATTTGTGATTGGCTACTGATGAATAATGCTCATTTAGGATTGGCTGATGGCCATTTATGATAGCATGGTAAAGCATATGCCCCATTTCCGCTGTCGCCCATTCTTTGCAAATCTAAGCAAAGTGACAACTGTCAACTTGAAATGTACTCGCTGCTACAACAGCTGCTTCTTTAATACATCCATTAATATATTGACTGGACATAATACTATTTTGTTGAATGCAGCATATCATAATATAGGGAATAATATCTTTCCATGACATATTTCCAACTAGCAAACGCTTCCATCAGCCAATTAGAAACAAGCATTTGTACACTTGCTAGGATGTGGGGTTAAACTCTGCGAGCACTCCTTATTTCTCTCTCTCCTCACAAAATATACATCTCCCATATACTTCTAAATTAAATGAAAAATTAACATGAATAGTGTTAATGACATCAAACTTTTAAAATTTGTCATAAATGATTGACATTGAATTAATTTAAAATATCAATGTTTGGTAGTACAACTTGTACTAAATATATTAAAAAAAAAGAGGCGTTTTTCTCTTATAAATGGTAAGGCGAAATTTTTATTATTTTGAGTTAGATACTTGGTGTGTGGAGTTCCTACCTGATGAAGTGCTGTCAAGCCATCGATGTTGGTGGTGTTGATATTAACGCCCAAATCCAAAAGCCTTTCAAGCTCCTTAAAGTCGTCTGCTGAACTCGCTGCCAAAAAGACACAACCTTCATCAAATTTTACTTTCCAATTTTTGTCCTCCGGCAATTTAGCAGAAGTGTTATTCGTTTCCGAGTCTTTCCATTGCTTTAGTTGCTCGTTTCGCTTTGAACAAGCTGCCGTTAGTCTTCCTTTCATTGGCATCATGAGATGATTGTAACGTTCAAGAGTAGCTTCACCGGAAATAAAAGTAGAACATTTGAGGTTCAGCGATATAAATGTAAACAACAGTACTAAAACAAGATTGACGGAAATAAACGTGATTTTACAGCACTGTAAGCAATGATTAATTAATTTCATTGAAAATATTATGATTTTTAAGTGAGTGTTTTATGCTGATGAAAAGATTTCAAAAATTCTATTTAATATAAGAAGGGATATTCTTGCAACATGTATTTTGAAAATATTTTCATTTTTAATAATTATATTGTCAAAGCTAAAAAAAAAATAAAAAAATCACCTAAAATAGTTTTTATAATTCATTAAAATATTTAAATAGATTAATATCCTAAAACTACAAGTATGAATAATATTAGTTTTTAAAGAGAGCGAAATTAACGTGAACAAATAATATAGATGAATAAATAGTTTATTATTATTATTTCATTACTCCTTGCTCTTTTCAATGACTCACTGCCACCATCCTCAGGGTGTTCCTGAATTATATACTCATGTTTCCAGGAACGTGAGTTATTTGAATAGCAAAATTATTGCCTATCATCAGACTTTTAAATAAGTACATGATAAGGGAATAGTTTTAGCTCCCAGCAATTGAAGACCTTTTGGCGAAAATTCTCAAGGTAAATTATTATTCTGTATTAGTCAGCTCAAGTCAGCTTTCTGACAGATTCCAGTAGAACCAGAATCACAAAAATTGCTTATAAAGAATTCTCCCTCCCATTTTTAGAAAGGAGATAGTACTTTATCAAATTATGTATTTATGTTCCATAAGCTTAATTAAAGCTATTTCTGATCTTAACTATTTTTATTTATATTTTCAAAATTTTCCACGACTGCATACCAATACCATTTAGTACCAATGTACTCAAAAGAATCAGCAAATATCAATAATAATTCTCTATATATCAATCAGCAAGTAATAATATATCAAAATAATATTCCAAAATCAACAGCAGAAAATCATTTTTTTATATAATATTTATATGTCATAATTTGCCTAATGCCCAAGAGATATAATTTATTTTCGCCATAATTAGTATGTTAAAATGTAAATACAAATTCATCCATCTATAAATCTGTATAAAATATAAATGGGAGCCAGCGCGCGCAGGCAATGCTAGTGTGGAACAAATTCTTTTCAAAGCTTACATACACAACTGTTGCACCCTTCCATTCGACCAACCACAGATACGACATATATATGATAAAACAACAGTAAAAATAAAAATAAAAAGGTCAGGTGTTAATATTAAAAATAATGAAGACATTATCCTGATCAAAAGCACTTGTGCTTTTTAGATGGCAGAGCTCCATCTAGTGGATCAAAAATAAACTAAACGTTTATTAAACTTGCCCCTTGATATTTGGCCAATTCAATTTCTTGATGAATCAAGAAAAGCCATCCATGAACGCGTTTCGCGCTGTTGGCGCTCGTCAGCGTGGAGCAAGCTGTACCACTGAGACCAAATATATATATGATATATTTTGTATATAGTAAACCATGATTCAATTCCATATTGAACGCACAATTGTTTTTAATGTACTAGTTTTTGTTTAATCTTTTATTTTTGTCTGAATTGTTTCACAAATTGCCAAATACATTTTTTAAATATGTAAATTCCATGTTAAAAAAAAAAGTTTAATGATATGTAAATTTACTAAAGTTTTTTTTTTTAAAGAAATATTTGCAAATATGTAAATTTTTGAAAAGTTGATCCACGTCTCGGCGCAGTGTTGTCCAGTGTGTGTGTGGCCTCGCGCTGATTGCTTATAATAAAGAAGAAGGAAAAATGCCTAACGACTGCTTAATTGTCATTTCCAGATATTGAAACTTTGGAAAAATTTACAATACGACATATATATATATTTTAGTCCCAGAGGCTTCTTGAAAAACCAAGAAATGGGTATTTGAGGCCAAACTTGCATAAATACGCTTAACATTTTAAATTGTTTTCTCATGTGTAAAGCGTATTTAGTTGCTTCATCACCAAACGGAGGAGGAGTCGTCTGTGGAGGGGGAGAATGCCCAGCTGGAGCTTGCCCCTGCGCCGCAGGAGGAGCCTGTGGAGGAAGCTGAGCCTTCATTCTACCGATGCGCCCTCTTGTGAGCCAGATCAGCCAGCCAATACATCCTTTTAGTATTTACATCTTAAATCATGTTTTTATGTTATATTTAAAAGTTTTTCCCTTTTACATAAGAAATTTTAATGTTTCAAATTTTTGGCTGCTTTTTTGTGTGGTTGAGTGACAGATGGCTGTTACCCTAGAAAGTTTCAACCAATCAGAAACTGTCCTCAAATGTATATACTCTGCCAAATATTGATTTATAAGAGAAAAAAGTTTTACACCTTTATTTTTACCATGCAATTTGCCATGATTTCTCAACCTAAAATATCTCATTTAAATAAACATATATATTTTTAACACAAAGCAATAACGCGCCATCTATACATATAAAATAAAAGGATTTAAAAGCACGAATGTTTTTTTGTAAAACAATGAGCCAAGCCTCCCAATATATTTTTTCATCGCAGTAAGGACAGTAGAAGTTTGTTTTACGTATGTATAAAAGAAACATTCGCGCTTTTAAATCCTTTTATTTTATATGTATAGATGGCGCGTTATTGCTTTGTGTTAATTTATTCCTAACTGGCCTTGTCTTTATAGTTTGCTGAAGAGCATTGTTCGAAGCAAATATTTGAATGTAATTCTACTGTCCCATAAGCTTATGTCCATAGTTTACTTGAAAACCATTTCTAAGATTCCATACTTCAGTGTAGCATATAAAAGCAGAATGATCCAATACAGTATTAGAGCTCTGAGAAGCGGTCTGGTGGATTAAATTGGCGTAACCGCTGGGAGGGTTCACCACTGATGAGCCAAGCCCTCCCAATATATTTTTCATCTCAGTATGGACAGTAGAAGTTCGTTTTATGTATAAAAGAAACATTCGCGCTTTTAAATCCTTTTATTTTATATGTATAGATGGCGCGTTATTGCTTTGTGTTAATTTATTCCTAACTGGCCTTGTCTTTATAGTTTGCTGAAGAGCATTGCTCGAAGCAAATATTTGAATGTAATTCAACTGTCCCATAAGCTTATGTCCATAGTTTACTTGAAAACCATTTCTAAGATTCCATCCTTCAGTGTAGCATAAAAAAGCAGAATGATTCAACACAGTATTAGAGCTCTGAGAAGCGGTCTGGTGGATTAAATTGGCGTAACCGCTGGGAGGGTTCACCACTGATGAGCCAAGCCCTCCCAATATATTTTTCATCTCAGTATGGACAGTAGAAGTTCGTTTTATGTATAAAAGAAACATTCGCGCTTTTAAATCCTTTTATTTTATATGTATCGATGGCGCGTTATTGCTTTGTGTTAATTTATTCCTAACTGGCCTTGTCTTTATAGTTTGCTGAAGAGCATTGCTCGAAGCAAATATTTGAATGTAATTCTACTGTCCTATAAGCTTATGTCCATAGTTTACTTGAAAACCATTTCTAAGATTCCATCCTTCAGTGTAGCATATAAAAGCAGAATGATCCAATACAGTATTAGAGCTCTGAGAAGCGGTCTGGTGGATTAAATTGGCGAAACCGCTGGGAGGGTTCACCACTGATGAGCCAAGCCCTCCCAATATATTTTTTCATCTCAGTACGGACAGTAGAAGTTCGTTTTATGTATAAAAGAAACATTCGCGCTTTTAAATCCTTTTATTTTATATAAATGAATGTTTGTATGTTTGTATGTCTGGTATACAAATTCGCAGTAGTTCACTAATTCAAACCAAAATTTCCATACATAGGTAAAAAAATACGGGAAGACGATAGGCTATTTAAAAAAATATATAAATCAATTATTGAAACTATATATTTTTAGTCAGAAAATGATGATGAGATATTGCTGTATCATGTTTGATTATCAGATATAAAATTATATCGGGGAAAAAATTCCAAAAAGCAGAGACCACGGGTGAAACCAGTTCATTATTTTGTACGCAGGAACAAAATTCTAACAGAAAAACATTCATTCGAGCAGAAAACAAAAGCCAGATCATCTTTCTATAAAAATATCGCTTCTCAGACACAGTTTGGAGCGGGACGTTTCACAAGAGTAACAACCACGGCGCCAATTTATAATTGTAACTAATAGTATTTGAATAAAAACATTCAATCTGGTAAAACCGGGCTTGCCCGGGTCATTCAGCTAGTGTCATATATTTGTATATTTAGCTTGGCTACGCTAGGCAGATCATTATAACTATGTAAACACACACAACAAAAATTAAAACTTATTAAAATAATTATAAGTATCATTATTTATAATAATGAAGAGTAAACTTAGTTAATAGTTAATTAGAAGGCTGCTCAAGATTCTGAGTTAGAGAATTATGTTGTATGGGCAGAGAAAGAAATAGACATAACAGTGTTCCTAGAGCTCCAATAACAAACATGTGAAATGGGTTAATATATGCTAAAAATGGAAGGCAGAGAAAAGAAGAAAAGAGGTTAATAAGTATTTTAAATGAATGAAAAATATTAATCGACAGTTTAAAAATAAGGAAGTTTTAACTAATCACATTCATATTTATATATGAGGTTAGCAATTTATAGCAATTTGCTATTATGGAATGAGAAAATTTATTCTTTCCTAAAAAACTTCTCTTCCACAGAAAATGTTTTAATAGTTGTGTGACATTTAATGACAAATTATAGGCCTAATTTTGAATAAAATAATCGAAAAGTTTCCCATAGGTTCCCATAATTCTTTCATATGTTTTCCTTTTCTCAATATTTAAATTTAAAATTGTTTCAAGATTTATCTTCAATTCATTAATATTTTAAAATTGTATGGGTAAAATTACATTATTATCAAGCCATGAAAATGTTTGTTAATACATTTTAAAAATGTATTACCATGTTTTCACATTTCTAATTATTTTCAGTGAATTACTCTGTTGCTGTTTCGAGAATTCAACGAATTTTGAAATTTTGTAAACTTAGTACACATCAAAACAATCTTTGTTTATTTATTTCCTACTTTTATTTATTTAATTTAATATACGTATCTGTTACACAGACTTTGACTTTAATCATCATAGATGCTGACGTCACTACTATGACGTAACTACTTCCAACTTCTACCTTCAAACCTGGCTGTTATTGTTTACCGCTAACTTGTCTTAACATTATATGTAAATGGAACAAGTCGTTCCTTAAATAAATATATATTTGTTTATATCAGAAGGGATGTCCTCGTAACTACAACATACGTGAGTACAAACAAAACAACCAGAAATCCTCAAAAGGAATAAACACATTTTGCTAAGCCTATATCAATTTGGTAGCAGTGCGTTGTTTGGGCGCGCGAATTGGACTAACCGCCAATTGATCCATTTAAATCAAAAGGAAATTAAATAATTGGACTAACCGCCAATTTAGAAAGAAAAAGTTGAATAAAAATGGATACACATAACTTAGCAAAAATCGAACAGTTAACAGAAAACAACTATACCACGTGGTCCATGAAAATGGAAGCAATTCTAGATTCAAAAGATCTCTTCGAGGACGTAATTGTTAATGACGAGCCAGACTTTACAAAAAATAAACTAGAATATGATATTTGGAAGAAAAAGAATCGGGAAGCATACAGCCTAATAATATTGTCACTTTCGGATGACTTAACAATCATCTTTCGAGGCGATAAAAGAGCCAAAAGAATTTGGTACGACATAAAGAAAAGGTTTGAAGGATCTCTAGAAAATAAAAGGATAGACCTAATGTTGGATCTAGCCAGACTAAAATTGAATCCAAATGAAAATGTTAACATGTATATTGTACGAGCACAGAAACTGGCACAAGAGATCACCCAGCTAGGAAAGACTGTAACAGAAAGAGAACTTGTACGATACATTGTTGAAGGACTCACACCTAACTTTGACACGATCGCAGCAGCACTGTCAATAAACAGAGGAATCTCCTTACCAGACTTGAGACAAACTCTACTGGATTTCGAGAAGAAAAGACAGGACAGAAGCAAAAATCCTGAAAATGCTTTCAGATCATCAGGCAACCAATTCAAAGAAAAATCATGCTTCATTTGCAAAAGAAAAGGACATTTCAAGAAAGACTGTTGGTTCAACCCTGACAACAAAGGAAATCAAAAGAATACAACAAACAAAAATAACATGGCCAGTACAAGGAACTACCATAAAGGACCAAAACAAAACAAAGACACAGCCAGATCAGCAATCCAAGAACGAACGGAGGAACCATCCCAACGAAGAGACACCACTTCAGAATACGCACTACATGCAAGCACAAGGGAGGAACGCCCGACAACTCAGGACGTGTGGATAATTGATTCTGCGTGCACAAGCCACATGACTTCCCATGGTGAATGGATCGAGCACAAGGCGGAGGATAAAAGAAGCATACAAGTGGCGGAAGAAGGGAGGCACATCGAATCTACCTCATCGGGATTAATCCAAGCTACTGTACAAGGTAAGGACAAACTTAACAACGCTGTAACCCTGCATAATGTCCTCCATGTACCACACCTGAAAGGAAATCTAATGTCCATTCCAAGCGTAGTAAGAAGAGGGAACTCTGTTCTTTTGAACTCTGAAGGAGCATACATATACTCTTCTGATGACAAGCTAATAGGAACAGGCAACTTTGATGGTAACATGTACACATTGAACCTATCACGTTTACCTGAAGCAACTCATGTTCCAAATGAACATTGCTTGATTTCAAAGGACAATTCTAGGACTGCATGGCACAGAAGGTTAGGACATCCTAGTAACAACAAATTAGACCTGATTTTGAAGAACAATCTTCTAAAAGGCTTGGACTCTATAAATGGTACTCTTGATCAATGTGATGCTTGCTCATTGGGAAAAATGACCAAAGTACCCTATGTTCACACAGATGGCAATCAGGAAAGCTACCCCTTTGAAGCCATTTATGTCGATCTCTGTGGTCCAATGAGAATAAACTCCTTGGGCGGAAGTAAATATTTCTTGACCATCGTAGATGGATTTTCTAGGAGAATATTTGTAGAATTTCTCAAAGATAAACTCTCGGCAGCAGAAGTTTTGAAGAAGTTTATTGTAAAGAGAGAAAACGAGCTAAACTCAAAACTAAAAAGACTTAGAACAGATAACGGAACAGAATTTATCAATAAAAACCTTGAAACCTTCATAGAATCCAGAGGAATTAAACATGAACTAACTACACCGTACACCCCAAGAAGCAATGGGAGAGTTGAAAGAGCTAACAGAACACTATTAGACAAAGGCCGAACACTTCTGGCAGACTCCCAATTACCCCTACACTTCTGGGCAGAAGCTGTGAATACAGCTGCATATCTGTACAATCTAACTCCCACAACCAATGACCCAGTCACTACCCCTATGGAAAAATGGAAAGGTAAAAAGCCATCCGTCTCTCACATCATGAGATTTGGTTGTGAAGTCTTCTATAAACTAGAGAATCATCAAAGACACAAACTAGAAGCTAAATCTAAGAGAGGAATATTTGTAGGCTATTCAAGATGCAGAAGAGCTTATCGAGTATTTGATATCACAGCGAGAGTCATTCTTGAAACCGCAGACATTCACTTCAGAGAGAACAATAATGTCATCTCGGAAGAAAAACAAAGTGATAATAATACTGACACTGACACATATTTCTTCATTCAGGAGGATGAACAACTGGACAATCATGTTCTATCAGATGTTGATATTGAAGAGCCAGCACCAGATACCATGATCAACAGACAGACAGAGTCAAGTGAATCAGACAGACCACAAAGAACTCGAACAATACCTAAAAGATTCGATGACTACGTTCTGGCTACTACGAATGAAACCATTCCGAAAGACTATGATGAAGCCATCGCATGCGAAGACAAGAAACATTGGGAGAACGCAATGCTTGAGGAAATACAGAACATGTACTCGCATCAAGTATGGGAACTAGTACCTAGACCTGTAAACGCTAAAGTTGTCAAAAGTAAATGGGTGTTCAAAATATCTAAAGACCAAGAAAACAAAACTTACAAAGCTAGACTTGTTGCAATGGGATACAACCAAATCCCAGGAAGAGATTACAACGAAAGTTTCAGCCCTGTAATTAAAAATGCCACCCTCAGGACTGTTTTGTCAATGGCAGCAACAAAAGATTCAGTCATTAAACTATTTGATGTGAAAGCAGCCTATCTAAATGGAAACATTGAAAATACAATATTCATGGAACAACCTGCTGGATTTGTCCAAGACAGAAACAAAGTTTGCAAACTCAACAAAAGTATTTACGGTCTACCTCAATCCGGAAGATCGTGGTATGAGAAATTCAGTCAAGTACTTCATGACTGTGGACTGGAAAAACTTAAATCTGATCCTTGCCTATTTAAATGGAAGAATGAAGACAAATACTTCTATGTAGGGATATATGTTGATGACTTTATCACTGTCTCAGATTCTGAAGACACCTCAAACAGATTCATCAATAAATTGAGACATCACCTGGAAATAAAGGATGTAACATGTAAAGGTATGTTTTTGGGAATCAAGATCATACAAGACAAGGAGGGAATTTCGCTACAGCAAAGCCACTATGTACAACAAATATTGCAGAAATATGGACTGGAAAATTGTAAGGAAGTTCCAACACCAGGTTCCAAAGAAATCAATTTGGATAATCATATTGAAGATGACAATTGTGATCAGCACACTTACCAAGAAGCCCTTGGAATGCTAATGTTTCTAGCTGTTAACACCAGACCCGACATCGCTTACATCACTAGCAAACTTTCACAGTACTCCAGACAACCAAAACAGATGCACTGGACAGCAATCAAAAGAGTTATGAGATACCTACAAGGAACAATTGACTTAGGAGTGAAATTTGAAAGAGGGAAGACTGGAATCCTGAAGTCCTACGCCGATGCCAGCTGGTCGACCACTCATGACGGAAAATCCTACGGCGGATATGTATTGAAGCTCGGCGAAGCCACTATAGACTGGAAAAGTAGTAAACAACCACTCGTCGCCCTCTCCACAATGGAAGCGGAAATGATAGCTGCTTGTGAAAGCTGCTGTCAAATCAAGTGGATAATAAACCTGCTACGAGAGCTGGAAGAATGGAATTTCATGGAAAAACCAACTGCGATCTATACAGACAGTCAGTCATTGATCAACTGGATCTCCAGCCCTAAACAAAGCAGTCGCTGTAGACATATCAACAGAAAGTACCACTTCTTGAGAGACTGTTATGAATCCAGAGACATCTGCCTTCTGTACAAGCCATCTCAGGACCTGGAGGCGGATATCTTCACAAAGGACCTATCCCGAGACCAGATGAAGAAACACCTGGAGAGCCTCAGCATCGTGGGAATAAAGCCAAAGTAAGGAGGGAATTGTTACACAGACTTTGACTTTAATCATCATAGATGCTGACGTCACTACTATGACGTAACTACTTCCAACTTCTACCTTCAAACCTGGCTGTTATTGTTTACCGCTAACTTGTCTTAACATTATATGTAAATGGAACAAGTCGTTCCTTAAATAAATATATATTTGTTTATATCAGAAGGGATGTCCTCGTAACTACAACATACGTGAGTACAAACAAAACAACCAGAAAATTTATTCTTTCCTAAAAAACTTCTCTTCCACAGAAAATGTTTTAATAGTTGTGTGACATTTAATGACAAATTATAGGCCTAATTTTGAATAAAATAATCGAAAAGTTTCCCATAGGTTCCCATAATTCTTTCATATGTTTTCCTTTTCTCAATATTTAAATTTAAAATTGTTTCAAGATTTATCTTCAATTCATTAATATTTTAAAATTGTATGGGTAAAATTACATTATTATCAAGCCATGAAAATGTTTGTTAATACATTTTAAAAATGTATTACCATGTTTTCACATTTCTAATTATTTTCAGTGAATTACTCTGTTGCTGTTTCGAGAATTCAACGAATTTTGAAATTTTGTAAACTTAGTACACATCAAAACAATCTTTGTTTATTTATTTCCTACTTTTATTTATTTAATTTAATATACGTATCTATTATAGTTTCAACTTTTGAACTTGGATAAACATTTTCATATCGTATATATCCTCATATTTGACGCATCATTTGTGCGATCGTAGGTAATAGAAAATGTTATTTATGTGCTTTAGCCGTTTGAATATGTGACAATGTAGCGGGTTGATATTTCGGAGGGTCGGTAGCCAGACGCAGCTTTCAGATGATTTAATTTCAATCTGATGACTTAGGTTAAGTTAGGTTAAGTTAATCATCATTTAGTGCCAACTCCAATATAGAAGTCGCCTATCACCGAACGTCACTTGACCCATTTTGTGATATTGTACAAGGTTTCTAGAACCACAAATATGTTTATAACCAAAGTCGTCTTTTTAGACATGTTGCCAACCAAAGCTATAAAAGTCCCAGCTGCTTTTGGTTTAAAAGTTTTCCATCTCCTAGATGAACTGTCAGTTCTGACTAATGGGAGCTCTATCTGCCCCAATTTTGGCCTCTAGGCGGCCAATATTTGCCTTACCCTAGATAATATCATCCTTTGGTTCATATAGGGGCAAAGGTGCCACATAGTACTGCTGGTCCACGACCGAGTCGACAAGCGCACTCTATCTCAGTGCTCCTGGTTGAAATCTGCCTCAGGTAGCTTAGATTAGATGTAGTCACATCCCACATCCAATGTAAACAAGGTAGTTTGGAGCAGCATCTGGTCACATCTCGAGTAATTGACAGTGATGTGCAAGTTGTTTCCATATTGAGATGTGCTGGTGGTTTTGAGTAGGTAACAATAGGATGTGAGGTAGCAGTTTGGAGTAGGTTTATAGAATGTGACAATGTGATAGCAGTGTAGAGAATGTGTCAATGTGCTGGCAGCAATGAAGAACAAGCCACTACACTCTGACAGGAAGAATGCCCTGTTTGATCTCTTGATCAAGGAAGACATGTAAGTCCCCAGTTTCTGGAAACATTTTATACCTTAGTAGATATAATTTGTTTATTTATTTCTACCTGGAAGTAGAGCTTCTCTTACAAACACCAAAATTCAATAATCACAAACACCCAATCATCTGTCTAAATGGAGACATGATCTTGTGACACCTGACTTCCAAGGTGTGTTCCGCAGGAACTCTATCCATTTAGTGTGTTTCATCAATCATTTCTCTGCCAAGTTTCAAAATGTTCTCTCGCCAGAAGTTCTATACATTCCTGAGCTCAAGTTCACTATCCGACTCAACCTGTTACAGATCCTTCAAGCGGCCCCAGAGAACCTATGGCCGACACCGCAACCGTCGCATGTCCTTCTTACCAGAGGCCTTCCCAGACTTCGATGCCTTGATCAAAGAGAGGTAAGTCTTGGCCACAATCCTTGCAGTAGTGCCCAACGTTTTCATGCATTTCCCTTTTACTGAATTATTCAACTCTAATTGCAGCAGGACTAGAAGCCTAACCAATGCTGTTGGTGTGGGGCAGGAACTCCAGTGAAGAGAACATCACTCCTCCATCCCGAGTGGTGAGTAGTTGTATCCTGTTGTATAGTGGTTTCAAGGTAAAAAATTGTGAGCAGATTTAAAATTATAAAGATTTTTTTTCACAATGAGTTTATTATTTTTTTAAATTTGAAATAATGCATTCTATTTTAAAATATTTTCAAATTGAGGATGTAAATATCCATGCATGCCGTCGATGTTTCTTGACTTAAGCCTATAGAAGTATGATTTTTGCTAGTAAGCGCTGGCATTTCAAATAAAAAAGATACTCATTGTAAAATAATTTTTTAAATTTTAATATTTATGGCGGCTCATATTGCCGGATGTCAGGGAGCAACGGATGAATGGCCCTCTTCTCTGCACTTTGTTGAATCTCCCAGTGGATTGTCCCATCTCAGCCCCACCCCCAACCTTCCCTCCAGCCAGCACTTCAACCTTCCCTCTAACCAGCACTTCAACCTTCCCTCTAACCAGCACTTCAACCTTCCCTCCAACCAGCACTTCAACCTTCCCTCTAACCAGCACTTCAACCTTCCAGCACTTCAACCTTCCCTCTAACCAGCACTTCAACCTTCCAGCACTTCAACCTTCCCTCTAACCAGCACTTCAACCTTCCAGCACTTCAACCTTCCCTCTAACCAGCACTTCAACCTTCCCTCTAACCAGCACTTCAACCTTCCCTCCAACCAGCACTTCAACCTTCCCTCTAACCAGCACTTCAACCTTCCCTCCAACCAGCACTTCAACCTTCCCTCTAACCAGCACTACAACCTTCCCTCTAACCAGCACTTCAACCTTCCCTCTAACCAGCACTTCAACCTTCCAGCACTTCAACCTTCCCTCTAACCAGCACTACAACCTTCCAGCACTTCAACCTTCCCTCTAACCAGCACTTCAACCTTCCAGCACTTCAACCTTCCCTCTAACCAGCACTTCAACCTTCCAGCACTTCAACCTTCCCTCTAACCAGCACTTCAACCTTCCAGCACTTCAACCTTCCCTCTAACCAGCACTTCAACCTTCCAGCACTTCAACCTTCCCTCTAACCAGCACTTCAACCTTCCAGCACTTCAACCTTCCCTCTAACCAGCACTTCAACCTTCCCTCTAACCAGCACTTCAACCTTCCCTCTAACCAGCACTTCAACCTTCCCTCTAACCAGCACTTCAACCTTCCCTCTAACCAGCACTTCAACCTTCCCTCTAACCAGCACTTCAACCATCCCTCTAACCAGCACTTCAACCTTCCCTCTAACCAGCACTTCAACCTTCCCTCTAACCAGCACTTCAACCTTCCCTCCAACCAGCACTTCAACCTTCCCTCTAACCAGCACTTCAACCTTCCCTCTAACCAGCACTTCAACCTTCCCTCTAACCAGCACTTCAACCTTCCCTCTAACCAGCACTTCAACCTTCCCTCCAACCAGCACTTCAACCTTCCCTCTAACCAGCACTTCAACCTTCCCTCTAACCAGCACTTCAACCTTCCCTCTAACCAGCACTTCAACCTTCCCTCCAACCAGCACTTCAACCTTCCCTCTAACCAGCACTTCAACCTTCCCTCTAACCAGCACTTCAACCTTCCCTCTAACCAGCACTTCAACCTTCCCTCCAACCAGCACTTCAACCTTCCCTCTAACCAGCACTTCAACCTTCCCTCTAACCAGCACTTCAACCTTCCCTCCAACCAGCACTTCAACCTTCCCTCTAACCAGCACTTCAACCTTCCCTCCAACCAGCACTTCAACCTTCCCTCCAACCAGCACTTCAACCTTCCCTCTAACCAGCACTTCAACCTTCCCTCTAACCAGCACTTCAACCTTCCCTCTAACCAGCACTTCAACCTTCCCTCCAACCAGCACTTCAACCTTCCCTCTAACCAGCACTTCAACCTTCCAGCACTTCAACCTTCCCTCCAACCAGCACTTCAACCTTCCCTCCAACCAGCACTTCAACCTTCCCTCTAACCAGCACTACCCTGCCAGTCAACTTAGTTACAAACAGTGTAAGGCTGATTCCTAGAAACTGACCTATCTCAGTGACCTACTCAGGGACTACCATTGGAAGCAAAACACTTTCTTAACAAGCAAATCTGTTTTCCTTCTACCAAACTTCTAAAAATCACATTTCTTTTCCAAGTGCTAATTGCCATCAAGGATTTAAATTAGTTTTTAGTTAGTTTTGATGGTTTTGGAATGGTTACATGTTGAAAATAGGGAAGAAAATATTTAGAAAAACTACTGGCTGATGGCACATTGAAGAATATTTCTAGAAAGACCTTTGCTAAAGCAACTCAATCCTTCGACTTGGGATCATGCAAACACTCTCTTGTCTGCCTTCACAGAACGGCATCTTGTCTGCCTTCACAGAACGGCATCTTGTCTGCCTTGTCAGTTCCTTCATGATTTCAGAATAGAATGAATAAATTAAATATTAAATATTTGTATAGAAGAATAAGCAAATTAAAGTATTTATTCTGCTGCTCATATTGTGGACAGCACACTAGATAAAACTGTCAGAGATCCGTATGCAGATCAGTAGCTGGTCAGTATGGAAGGTATCTCCCCCACCATGTCTGTCAAGAGAGACAACTAGAGAAAAACCCCCAGTTGTCCATTGCTAGGACAGATTTGTGGGGACATTATTAAATAAACTGGATGTTTGTTCAGAGAGCTGTGAAGTCAAGGAGGACGGGCCCCGCCACACGGAGACTTTCTCTGTCAGACGATGAAGACTTTGTGACGCCCAAGAAGAAGATTCCGAAGAAGGCTGCTGCCAACAAGGCTTCAAGGAAAGAGAAAAATAAAAAATCCAATAAAAAAAAAGATTCTTCTCATGATTCTTTCAACTGGACGGAAATAGAAAATTTTACTTTAATTGTTGAGAAGCCAAAACCCAAGCGGAAGTCGACCTGGTCCCCGCTGCCACCCCACAACTCTCAGCTTCTCACCAGCACGCCCTGCGGACAGCACAGCTCCTTTCTGCTGGCCGACCACAACTTCTTTCCTTCCACCCACAAACTCTCCAGCATCAGAAACTCCCAGGAGAAATGTCTCAGGAGTTGGACGAATCATTCTTCACTCCTCCCCAACTCCAGTGAAAAAAAAAATTTGGAATCCAAATTAAGTTCACTCAAGTCTCCACGGGTAATGCTCACCCCGTTGAAGCTGAGCTCCAGGCTGTTCAAGTCTCCAATAGTGAAGATCACACCGTTGAAAGGCCATTCCTCGATGTACAGTTCAAAGTTGAGTGTTTCCAAGTCACCGCGAGTTCCTCTGACTCCATTGAAGACCCACTCCAACAAACTCACCTCCTACAAGTCCCCCAACGTCACTCCACTGAAAGGCTCCACATGGAAGAGCGGCAGCTTCCTGTCTCCCGGGGTGTTCCTGAGGAGTGGCAGCCAGGACCTGTTCCCCTCCCCCGTCCAGCCGGCGGAGACATCCATGGTCCTGGTGAGTAATGCACTTATTTCACTTATTGTGCACTCCTGTCACTTGTTATGCACTCCTGTCACTTGTTGTGCACTCCTGTAACTTGTTGTGCACTCCTGTCACTTGTTGTACACTCCTGTCACTTGTTGTACACTCCTGTCACTTGTTGTACACTCCTGTCACTTGTTGTACACTCCTGTCACTTGTTGTGCACTCCTGTCACTTGTTGTACACTCCTGTAACTTGTTTTGCACTCCTGTAACTTGTTTTGCACTCCTGTCACTTGTTGTACACTCCTGTCACTTGTTGTACACTCCTGTCACTTGTTGTGCACTCCTGTCACTTGTTGTACACTCCTGTTACTTGTTGTGCACTCCTGTAACTTGTTTTGCACTCCTGTCACTTGTTGTACACTCCTGTCACTTGTTGTGCACTCCTGTCACTTGTTGTGCACTCCTGTCACTTGTTTTGCACTCCTGTCACTTGTTGTGCACTCCTGTCACTTGTTGTGCACTCCTGTCACTTGTTGTACACTCCTGTCACTTGTTGTGCACTCCTGTCACTTGTTGTACACTCCTGTTACTTGTTTTGCACTCCTGTCACTTGTTGTGCACTCCTGTTACTTGTTTTGCACTCCTGTCACTTGTTGTGCACTCCTGTCACTTGTTGTACACTCCTGTTACTTGTTGTGCACTCCTGTAACTTGTTTTGCACTCCTGTCACTTGTTGTGCACTCCTGTCACTTGTTGTACACTCCTGTCACTTGTTGTACACTCCTGTTACTTGTTGTGCACTCCTGTCACTTGTTGTACACTCCTGTCACTTGTTGTACACTCCTGTCACTTGTTGTGCACTCCTGTCACTTGTTGTGCACTCCTGTCACTTGTTGTACACTCCTGTCACTTGTTGTGCACTCCTGTCACTTGTTGTACACTCCTGTCACTTGTTGTACACTCCTGTCACTTGTTGTGCACCCCTGTAACTTGTTGTGCACTCCTGTCACTTGTTGTACACTCCTGTCACTTGTTGTGCACTCCTGTCACTTGTTGTACACTCCTGTCACTTGTTGTACACTCCTGTCACTTGTTGTGCACTCCTGTAACTTGTTGTACACTCCTGTTACTTGTTGTACACTCCTGTCACTTGTTGTGCACTCCTGTAACTTGTTGTACACTCCTGTTACTTGTTGTACACTCCTGTCACTTGTTGTACACTCCTGTTACTTGTTGTGCACTCCTGTCACTTGTTGTGCACTCCTGTCACTTGTTGTACACTCCTGTAACTTGTTTTGCACTCCTGTAACTTGTTTTGCACTCCTGTCACTTGTTTTGCACTCCTGTCACTTGTTGTACACTCCTGTCACTTGTTGTACACTCCTGTCACTTGTTGTACACTCCTGTCACTTGTTGTGCACTCCTGTCACTTGTTGTACACTCCTGTCACTTGTTGTACACTCCTGTCACTTGTTGTGCACTCCTGTCACTTGTTGTACACTCCTGTCACTTGTTGTACACTCCTGTCACTTGTTGTGCACTCCTGTAACTTGTTGTACACTCCTGTTACTTGTTGTACACTCCTGTCACTTGTTGTGCACTCCTGTAACTTGTTGTGCACTCCTGTTACTTGTTGTACACTCCTGTCACTTGTTGTACACTCCTGTTACTTGTTGTGCACTCCTGTCACTGCACTCCTGTCACTTGTTTTGCACTCCTGTCACTTGTTGTACACTCCTGTCACTTGTTGTGCACTCCTGTAACTTGTTGTGCACTCCTGTCACTTGTTGTACACTCCTGTCACTTGTTGTACACTCCTGTTACTTGTTGTACACTCCTGTCACTTGTTGTGCACTCCTGTTACTTGTTGTGCACTCCTGTAACTTGTTGTGCACTCCTGTCACTTGTTGTACACTCCTGTCACTTGTTGTACACTCCTGTTACTTGTTGTGCAGTCCTGTAACTTGTTTTGCACTCCTGTAACTTGTTTTGCACTCCTGTCACTTGTTGTACACTCCTGTCACTTGTTGTGCACTCCTGTCACTTGTTGTACACTCCTGTCACTTGTTGTACACTCCTGTCACTTGTTGTGCACTCCTGTCACTTGTTGTACACTCCTGTCACTTGTTGTACACTCCTGTCACTTGTTGTACACTCCTGTAACTTGTTTTGCACTCCTGTAACTTGTTTTGCACTCCTGTCACTTGTTGTACACTCCTGTCACTTGTTGTACACTCCTGTTACTTGTTGTGCACTCCTGTTACTTGTTGTGCACTCCTGTTACTTGTTGTACACTCCTGTCACTTGTTGTACACTCCTGTCACTTGTTGTACACTCCTGTCACTTGTTGTACACTCCTGTTACTTGTTGTGCACTCCTGTTACTTGTTGTGCACTCCTGTAACTTGTTTTGCACTCCTGTAACTTGTTTTGCACTCCTGTCACTTGTTTTGCACTCCTGTCACTTGTTGTACACTCCTGTCACTTGTTGTGCACTCCTGTAACTTGTTGTGCACTCCTGTCACTTGTTGTACACTCCTGTCACTTGTTGTACACTCCTGTTACTTGTTGTACACTCCTGTAACTTGTTTTGCACTCCTGTCACTTGTTGTACACTCCTGTCACTTGTTGTGCACTCCTGTTACTTGTTGTGCACTCCTGTAACTTGTTGTGCACTCCTGTCACTTGTTGTACACTCCTGTCACTTGTTGTACACTCCTGTTACTTGTTGTGCACTCCTGTAACTTGTTGTGCACTCCTGTCACTTGTTGTACACTCCTGTTACTTGTTGTGCACTCCTGTAACTTGTTGTGCACTCCTGTCACTTGTTGTACACTCCTGTCACTTGTTGTACACTCCTGTTACTTGTTGTGCACTCCTGTTACTTGTTGTGCACTCCTGTAACTTGTTGTACACTCCTGTCACTTGTTGTACACTCCTGTTACTTGTTGTGCACTCCTGTAACTTGTTTTGCACTCCTGTCACTTGTTGTACACTCCTGTCACTTGTTGTACACTCCTGTCACTTGTTGTGCACTCCTGTCACTTGTTGTACACTCCTGTTACTTGTTGTGCACTCCTGTAACTTGTTTTGCACTCCTGTCACTTGTTGTACACTCCTGTCACTTGTTGTGCACTCCTGTCACTTGTTTTGCACTCCTGTCACTTGTTGTACACTCCTGTCACTTGTTGTGCACTCCTGTCACTTGTTTTGCACTCCTGTCACTTGTTTTGCACTCCTGTCACTTGTTGTACACTCCTGTCACTTGTTGTGCACTCCTGTCACTTGTTGTACACTCCTGTCACTTGTTGTGCACTCCTGTCACTTGTTTTGCACTCCTGTCACTTGTTTTGCACTCCTGTCACTTGTTGTGCACTCCTGTCACTTGTCAAGTCTCCACGGGTAATGCTCACCCCGTTGAAGCTGAGCTCCAGGCTGTTCAAGTCTCCAACTTGTGACAACACTCTTACTGAAATGTCACACAACTTATTGATTGTCACCTTACCTTTTAAAATGAAATAAGGTTTGAAGCTAGGAATGAAGATTTATAAGCACAATATTGGAAAATTTTATTTCAAGAAACACATTTTGAACCCTTTAATTTTGTATATAATTGATCTGTTACAGACATCCGTCCTACGTAGCCCAGCTTGCCCCAGTTGTATTCCAACCCACACATCAATTCTCTAATATTGAATTTTTTAATTATTAGCACAATTTTTTTTTTTTTCAAAATTTAATAATTTCCTTCTGACCTTCCTGCTCTGAAAAAAATTATATATTGGTTAAAAAAAAAAGTGGTTCAAAACAAAATTTCCAAATGTTCATAATTCCTAACTTATTTAGTTTTAACTCATAGCCTACTAAATAGCAGTTTGAAAGCTCGCACATGTCATTAAATGGCAGAACTGTGTACTTGTAGAACTTTGATTCCAGAGAATGCTGCAGACGTTGTCCTCCATTGTTGCTCTAGAGTTGATTTCTCCAGCTGTGGCCTGGCGAGCAGAGAACATCTCTGTTATAACAATGTAATCTTAGTTCATAAGGTACACAATTTGGATAATAGATTAGAAATTTAAGATAACAAAACAATTCAATAAATTGTGCATGATGTTTGGGTAACACCATTCAGCAATTTTGTCTGTTGATGGTAACAATGCTGTTACCAAAATATATATCATACACAATTTATTATAAAACAGCTCAAGGAGCATGAACTCATGGAATTCGCGTGATCTTTACACAAGGGGATAAGAAACAACACAATTTATTAATTTGTTACCCTAGATGGACAATTAATGTGTTCTAGGACATTGCGGATCCCGAGGAGCACTTGCTGGCTCTCTGCCAGCAGGACGACATCGACAACTTTGTCAGCTTCCTCCCCAAGCAGTAAGTTGCAATAGCCCAGGAGTTGCTCCCTGCGAGATCTTCCTCCACTAGGACTGATGCCGTTTCTTGTGCATTGCGCAGAGAGATGACTAAGATTGGAGAGGGCGTATATGGGGAAGTCTTCCTTGCGCAGGACTCTGAAGTCTTGAAGGTCATCCCAGTCAATGGCTGCACGGTGGTCAACGGAGAGACTCAGAAAACCTTTCAAGAAGTTCTTTCAGAAGCTTTGATATCCAGGTAGCTCTGGTTGTGTATGTCTCCCAGATAAATCAATTAGATGTGCCGGGTTATATCTCAAATAAGCTGATTGCACCCATATTCCAATTATATTTAAATCAACTCTATAATAATGGTTTTTTTTTTGTTTATCCCTAGTACATGTTGTACAGGCCATGATAATCATGGTGGGTAGAAGTAGGCGACTGCTTTTACTGTAAGTGCACCACATGGCTACACATGTGAAAAGCAGTTCGACTTTGCACTTCCAAATGTGCCAGAGTCCCGTTTGGTTACTTGCACTCACTGGTGGGGTTGGACTTTTTTGCAAGAATCGGGGGCCATTGAAGCATATTTTTTTTAATCAGAAAAAAAGTGCCCAATGCGGGAATCAAACCCGGGTCGTAGCAGTCGAAAAGCAACGGTTTAGACCATCCTTCCACCGACCCCCATGTTCTCTCTATAAGCCATCTGTTGTTGCTATCAAGTACTGTTTTGGTGAAACTATGGACAAATTTGTTCTGTGGTGACCATCGCTCTCATCTAGTGACCTTCCTGTGTAGCTTTCTTGACCCCTTCTCTCATTGGAGTTCTTTTCTCTTTCTTCAATTTTCCCCCAAATCAACATCCATTTGCTTTCATCATGTGTCCAAAGTAGGTCAGTCTTTGTTTACATATTTGGGATTCTTTACCAGGTTACATTTCATTAAAAATAGAAATATTTGTCCCTATATCTGGCCATGGGATTCTTAAGTAGCATTCTCCATGTCCACATTTCAAGGCTTCAATTATTTTATTTCTTCTTTTCTGAGAGTCCCGCATCCATAAGTGACCACATGCCTCTACAATTCTCTTCTGTCTTTCATAATATTGTCCCATCATTGTGTCCTAGTGCTATTCATCTAGGCAACATCCCATCAATCCTAAGTCATCAACTATATCAATCTTTTCTTGATAAATTTCAAATTTCAAATATTGAAAGTTATAAGATATATATATGTTCTAAATACAGTAGATCCTCCATGAGACGACTCCTCTCTACAAAGGACAGTTTCCATTACCATTTTTACTAATTAGCAATGTAATCTTTACACAAGGGGATAAGAAACAACAACAACAACTAATTAGCAATGTAATCTTTACACAAGGGGATAAGAAACAACAACAACAACTAATTAGCAACTCTCCAGTAAGCGGATCCTAAAGCTCTGTAACTAGGTACCAGAGGATCTCTATGTCACCTACACTATAAATTAACCCATTGTATGCTGAAGTCAAGCTCCATGTAGACACAATTGTTCGAAGAAGGCAAAAGCTCCAATTGTAAATTGCACTGTAGTATTTACTTTTGTTTATCATGAAACTCCTGTTTAGCTTGTAATGGAATAACTGGGTTCCTCCAAGCTGAGGTTTATCAAATCAGCCTGCAATATCTGGCCACCAACTGTCGTCTCAGGCACACCACGTATGGTCCACTAACACAATTCACATGTGTTAATTTACATTTCTCAACATCTCTCTCGTTTATTATTAAATGTACTTTGTCAGACTTCTGTGACCCCTGCTTGTTTAAACCTCCTGTGTGACAGGGAACTGAGCAAGTTGTCCTCATCTCAGAGAAAGAACAGAACATCCACATTCATCCAGCTCCACTCCCTCCACCTCCTGCGCGGAAAGTACCCGCGGACATTGCTGCGGGTCTGGGATGCCTACAGCAAGGACAAGAGCAGCCATAATGATCGGCCCTGTGAGTCTATTCAACAACAGGGGCAGTGCAATGGCTGGCTCAATGCTGTGTTCAATATGATTGCTCTCTCTGAATAACAATTATTTTGTAAAACTGGCACAAATGGAGGAAATCACACATAGGAATGTAAGTCAATGTCACAGAGCCTTTTATCAACTAAGGAAATTGAACAATGACAGTGAAGCTACTCCCTGCATATTTGCCTTTTGTTTGTAAGCCAATTGGTGCCATTTAACTTTGTTTATTTGACTATTTCAATTTCAACAGGGAAGGTTAGCTCTGCTGTCAGTTTCAACAGGGAAGGTTAGCTCTGCCATCAGTTTCAACAGGGAAGGTTAGCTCTGCTGTCAGTTTTAATAGGGAAGGTTAGCTCTGCTGTCAGTTTTAATAGGGAAGGTTAGCTCTGCCATCAGTTTCAACAGGGAAGGTTAGCTCTGCCATCAGTTTCAACAGGGAAGGTTAGCTCTGCTGTCAGTTTCAACAGGGAAGGTTAGCTCTGCTGTCAGTTTCAACAGGGAAGGTTAGCTCTGCTGTCAGTTTCAACAGGGGAGGTTAGCTCTGCTGTCAGTTTCAACAGGGGAGGTTAGCTCTGCCATCAGTTTCAACAGGGAAGGTTAGCTCTGCTGTCAGTTTCAACAGGGAAGGTTAGCTCTGCCATCAGTTTCAACAGGGGAGGTTAGCTCTGCCGTCAGTTTCAACAGGGAAGGTTAGCTCTGCCATCAGTTTCAACAGGGGAGGTTAGCTCTGCCATCAGTTTCAACAGGGGAGGTTAGCTCTGCCGTCAGTTTCAACAGGGAAGGTTAGATCAATTTCAAGATTGCTGGTGGAGATGAGAGTACTGCCATGTTTAGAGTTGCAGCAGCAACAACAACCCGTGTGTGTCAGCCATCTTCCCTCGCAACCAGACCTTCCTGGTGTTTGGATTCCAGCACGGGGGGACAGCCCTGGACTCCACCAAGGTGGGAATGTCATCATTAGATTTGTCTCGGGTCAACTCTGTTGGACCAGAGTGCTGCCACCTATATAGATCTCCGCGTACTGTACTTTGAACCTTATTGAACACAAGCATGTGGCTGTGCTCACCCACCAAACTGTGGCAGCTGGAGAACGGACTGCAGGCCGGCAGTCTCTGGACCCAGGTGGCATGTGCACTGGCAGTGGCAGAGCGCTCGCTGCAGTTTGAACACCGGGACCTGCACACCGGCAATGTGCTGGTGGCAGAGGAAGACATCACCATACACTACTGCCTGGACGGAGTCGACATCTCTGTCCCCAGCTGTGGGGTGCGAGCCTCCATCATCGACTTCACCATGGCCCGCCTCACTCGCGGTACGCTCATACTCTTGTTGATTCTTTGCCACAAATCCCTTGTAATGATGTTGTGTCAACAGCCGGCTTCACCTTCTTCCTGGATGTCTCCAGCGACGAGGCCCTCTTCACAGGGAAGGGGGATTACCAGTTCGACATCTACCGCAAGATGAGGAAACACAACGGGTGGGGCAACACTTCTTGGTCACATTGTTGTTGTTTAAGCCAAGTACACTGTCATGGTGGGACTGCAAGTAGTTCTAGGCCAGGGTACTGTAAGTACACCATTTGTAGATGGTGCTATTCAGGGGTCAAAAGTAATTAAATAAAGTGTGAAGTAAAATTAAATTTATGATGCAATATTTTTGGGATATAAAATTTTATTTAATAATGATAATAAAAGAGATACCATGGAGAATATTTGTACGTTTACAAGGTCCCAGATCCCTGTTTGGTTACTTGCACTCACAGATGGGTTGGTGATCTCCTCCAGGAGTGCACCATTGCCAGATCAAATAAGTAGCATTAATGAAGTTTAGTGTGAGGCTAAGATGTTTGCATACAGGAACAGCTGGGAGCACTTTGCACCGTACACCAATGTGCTGTGGCTGCACTACCTCGCGTACCAGCTGCTGTACAAGATTGACTTCCGCCACAAGAAAGCCTCCCACTTCACCCAGCTCAAGAGTTGGTACCGGAAAGTTCTGAAGTTCCAGTCAGCCGAGGAGTTTGTGTTGGAGCACTATGTTCACTAGCAGCACTGTGTACCATAGTTTGTAAATAAATTTGTACAATTTTAAAAATATTTTATTCAACTTGTTTCCGTGTCTGTCTGCCCACGAATCTTGTGATCACTTCCAGAAAACATAAGAGATTTTGTCAGTCCAGTTTACAAAAATCAATGATATTAACACAAGGTAATAAGACCAAATCTAAATATATAAATAACGTGTGACATTTCGGTAGCAGCCTTGGTACCATCATCAGACACGAGTACTACTTTTGGTAACAACACTTGTTACCAAAAGGTCACACAATTTATTAACTTAACTTGGATTTAGTCTTATTACCTTGTTTCTAATCTATAATCCCAAATTGTACCTAACCATCAATGGAATTAGATTAAAAATATTAAATATGGGAATAATATAACTATAATTGTAAATTAAAGATTAAGTAGAATTTGTGTGTTTTAAAATAGAGGCAATTTTGGTATACAGATATATCACTACAGAGAGTATCTTCAGAGGAGGTTGATTTTGAACAAATTTCTGCCGGTATATATGTAAATAGAGGAAAAATCAACAATAGTTGGCACAAGCAACTTTCAGTGGCTTGATCAGGAGTTGCCTTTTATCATATACTCAATTTAAGGAAGTGGAAAGTTTTTGATGTCGCCGGTCTGTTTTTTGAAGGAGATTTGGTTACAAAAAAGGTCACTGTAATATATTTCAGAGTTATTGTCTGAATCCTGATGTACATGCTAAAGGGTATAACTTCCTTAAGTTTTGTCCATGAATGTATATATTCAATAGGTCACCTTTTCCTTTTAATAAATTCAAATTTTTAAAAGGAGAGGTGGCTTTTATTGCACATGAAATGATACTGTGTTGGTAATTCAATAATTTAAGCTCTTGAAATCCTTGGATAACAAGATATTCTCCAAAAGTTATCTTTGGTATTTCTGTTTGATTTCTGCTGACATTTTAAAATGGTAACCAGTCTGAGAAATACTCTGTGTGTGATAAATCATGGAACATTGATCTTTTGTGTTCATTCAGTCTGATTATACCGTGGTACATACGTGGTATTGAATACATAGCATTGGTGTGAATATTGTTTATTAGATTTGGTGATAGAACTTCTAAGAAGCTGACCAATAGGCTACTGAAGTATGTTTGGATCCTTGTTTCCAGAGAATATATGCAATCTTATCATTACAATTAGAATAATAAGGCACAATTTGGATTATAAACACAAGGTAATAAGACCAAAGCCAAATAAATAAATAGTGTGTGATGTTTCGGTAACAGCTTTGTTACCATCTTCAGACAAAAGTACTGAATGAAAAATTTGACCACAGCATGTTTTAAATAGTTACTGTTATCAAGTGTGTAAACAAGATAACAGATAAGAAGAGAAACACATCTATTATGTGTATATGTATTATGTGTATATGTATATATCTATCTGAGAAACACAGAATATTATTCTTAGAAATAAAAGTGGAAAAAAAACCCTAATTTTTTTTTTTAGATATAATTAAAAGCATATCTATAAATATCATTTATATTTCCTCTTTCTTCCATTCTTTTCATTGTAGCACATTTCTTTTGAATGAAAAAGGCTTCTTTAAATTGTCTCTTAAAATAATTTTTCTCATAATCTAGTATCTTTGTTTCTTTTAGGTTAAAATTATTATGTCATGTGATTTTTCTATGTTCTACAAGTGCAGAATTCTCAATTTTATTCCATTTCAGAGCATATTCATGGTTTTTCATTCTTTCTTTTAAAGTTCTGGATGTTTGTCTTACATAGCATTGGCCACATTTTTCACATTTCACTTCATAAATTAAACCTGCTCTTTTTGGTAAGTGAGTGTTCTTATGGTTGTTGATATATTGAGAGATAGGGTTACATGGTTTCCATGCAATTTTTATTTTTTTCACATACATTTTGAATATATTAGTAAAATTTATTGCAAACTGGCTTCTTTGTTTTTGCACTTTAGATTTTGAATTAAAGTATTATTCTCATATTTTTGGTTCATGTCTTCTATTATTCTATTTATCAATTTGATGGGAAAATCTTCATTGATTAGTTCTTTTTTAATGTTGTTAATTTCTATATTTCTTTTAGTTGTATCATTAATGAGTGTAAAAGCTCTATATATATAAGAGCTTTTACTAATCCTACTTTTTGGCTGAAATGGTGCTGTGAGCTATAGTTCCAATAAGTTCCTGTATGTGTTTTGTATATAGAGGTTGTAATATTGTTATTATTGTATGATAAGTTCATGTCCAGGAAATTTATTGATTTGTTGTTATCTACTTCCATAGAGTAATTGATATCAGGACAGATTGTTGAAAGTTTCCAATATTTTTAAAGTGAATTTAGAGCTTTAATTTCTAATTGGCCTATAGTAATACAAGCTGCGTTTGGTGATATTGGACTACCCATTGTTGCACCTTTCATTTGGAGATATATTTGGTCATCATAAATAAAGTATGTTGTTTTCAAACAAAATTCTATTCCAATTAAAAATTCATTTATATTTATATATTTCAAATATATTTATAGATATGCTTTTAATTATATCTAAAAAAAAAAAAGGGTTTTTTTCCCACTTTTATTTCTAAGAATAATATTCTGTGTTTCTCAGATAACTGTCTTCTTATCTGTTATCTTGTTTACACACTTGATAACAGTAACTATTTAAAACATGCTGGAGTCAAATTTCTCATTCTCACTCCACCAACTCGCCATGTGTAAATAGCCAGGACAAGGTAACTTGCGAGCTGTGCTCGAATGTAACACCTGTAAATTGAGACAAAATACATAAATTTCTCATTCAGTTCTTTTGTCTGAAGATGGTAACAACGCTGTTACCAAAACGTCACACACTATTTATTTATTTGGATTTGGTCTTATTACCTTGTGTTTACAATTAGAATAAGGAAGGATGCATTTGTTTCTAAGTACTTTAGTTGTTCTTTGTTGGGAGGGGGTTATTCCTTCATTTTTCTAATAGTGATGGTAGAAACAAATGACCCCAATGACACAAAGATGTCCAGAAAGGATGTCACTGGAACTGAGAAAGTTTTTTCAGAACCAGAGTGTCAAAGAGGAGAGCAGCCAATTGTGGCTCAGCTGCCATCAAGGTCACCTCTCTATTTTCACATGCCATTTTACACCATCAATTAAAAAATAGTTAAATAAATAGACAAAAAATAGTTTTAAAATTTATTGGAAATTGGTACTTCAGAGACAAGTTCTGAAGCAGTTTACCTACTGGAAGCAACAGATGTATAAGAACTAAGGTGGAATATCACATTCTGTCGTGTCATGGCAGTCCCCTGGGTGACATTGAACTGATTTCACACCCAGCTGCTGTCAAGTTGATGAATAAGAAGACACAGCCAAGATCCTAGAGGGACTCTAGGCCTGTGAAAGATCTCGCAAACTTTATCTCAAATCTTAAAAAGAAATGTGAAATGAAAAAGAGTTAAAGGATTTGTGGAGGGATGTTGTCAGTTGTGTCTGGACACCTTGTGGTCTCGGAAGAAGATGCAGCTGGAGAAGCCATGGCACTTGACTCCCACAGCCTGGTCTGCCACGGAGATGGGGCCAGACCCTGTGAGGTCCCCAAGTTGGCCGTAGCTGTTGCTGCCCATCCCCCAGACCTCCCCTCCCTCTGCAGCACTCACTGGCTTCACCACAACCACAAGTTCAATAAAGTTACCGGAGAGAAGAAGTGTGTGCTTAGAGCCACAGGACACAGAGACAAAGTCCAGGGGAAGGTCCAGGAGGCAGGGCTCTGGCTGGAAGACAATGGACTGGGGTAGTCCCAACTGTCCGGCTTCATTCCAGCCCCACACATAGACATCTCCGCTGTCTGGGCCAACATCAGTGTGAGCATCCCAGCAGTCTGGGCCGGCGGCTTTTACCTGAGACTGCCACAGAATGCCATCCTCCAGCTCCAACACAAACCATCTTGAGGCCTTCAAGAGCTTCAACCACCTTGGGCTGCTGGAGTGAAGCTGTTGAGCCGTGGCCGAGCTGACACCGGCTGAACCCACAGAATCTGACTGCCACCTCCTCACACAGGACAACTCACCTGCCACGGCCCATGGAGAGCACCACTCCAGCGGACGTCAGAAGCAGCACATGAGAAAGCCCACAAGAAACCTGGATCACTTGATGGTTGTCTGTTGGAATGGGTCGGAGATTCCACTTATCTTCACTTTCTTCCAGGCAATAGACCTCATCTTCTGTAACATTATTCTGGCTTACGTCACATTCTCCCTCCTCACAGAGACTGTGTGAGGATAATGGCACAAGTACAGAGTGCTATCTATCTGGTTCTTTCACCATAATATTCATAGAAAACCATTTGTGGTTAGAATTATTTGATTCAAGAACTTGCAGCGAATCTTTATTCACATTTTTGTTCTAATGGCTCTGTGACCCACTGTCGTCACCCACTTTGAGACAAAAATGGCAGATTGCTTACAGATGTTTTCAGATATTATTAACATGAAGGACATGTCAAAGCACAATTTAGATTATAGCTACAAGAAAATAAGATCTAATCCAAATAAATAAATAGTGTGAGATATTTCGGTAACAGAGTTATCAAAATGTTGCACACTATTTATTTATTTGGATCAGGTCTTATTTTCTTGTAGCTATAATGAAGGACATATGAAACATTAAAATTTGAATGAAAAAGGTGAACACAGATTGGGTACATAGGATATGGTTAGAAAGATAGAGAGAATATGCCATGTTCCCTCATTATTTGAATTCTTGTTTTAGTAATTCTACGAGAGACCTCTCTGGGCGACTAGAAAGAACTATATAGAGGGTTGTTACCATATAATTGTACCATTTTGAACACCATAACACTACATAGCAATGTAATAAACTCAATCCAAGTTTCCATGAAACAATGGCTCCCAGCCCACACTCTACTTCAGTATACAGTAGAACACTAAAATTCAACTTTTTTTTTTTTAAATCCCAATTTAAGGATTATTTTCTTTAATTTAATTCACTATAATTCAGCACCCACTCCTACCGAAAAATTCTATGCCTTGGAGTGTTGAATTAAAGAAGTTTGATTGTATATTGTATAAAGAATAAATTGAAACATATACGAAAAAAGAAAGGGAAATAAGATAAAAATTGAAAATATGATCTTCACAATATTATCTACAGAAACCAAGATCTCCACTAACAACTGTGATACAGGGCCAGCCTAGCTTGCCACATCAATGTCTTGTGGAATGGGGCGGCTCATTATGGGCACTCCAACAGAACTGAAACACCCGGATACTCCTATCTATGTTGACTCCCAGGCCGTATTGAACTACTTTCACCACCAGACATAACAAATGAAGACCATCCACTTTCAGTGGGTCCCAAGCCAATTTGGAAACCAAGGAAATGAAAAGCAGATTCTGTTGCCAAATCAGCAGCTTCATTAAAAATGTCCAGTGAATACAATGCAGGAACTACATAGGCATCCAATCTGCATTCACAGTGGAATGGAATTCTTCGATGAACTGGTACAACTAGTGGACAGCTAACAGACAAAGCATGATGGCCCTGGTTTCCAAATTAAAAACAATGAGCCATACCATCGCATCAACAAAATCATAATAAAAATGTCTCCTCATCAACTGCGTGGTGCAAGGACCCAGCCTGACCACAGTCAGCACAACTCTAAAAGAGAACTTTGCCCCAGAGAAAATACCTAGAGCTGAAGCTATGTAACTAACTTGGTTAGAATCAGGTACTATCAGCAAGTGCTGAACTTGATAATTTTTGAACCTTGCAAGTTTGAAATTCATTGCCACACAAAAATCCAACTAGATTGCCTCTGCTGTATGCTGAGGTTTACCCCATGGCTGATAGGTGTTTTATCTCGGCAGAAATGGGTGTTACAACATCTGCAATTGCTCCTTGAGGAACATCACATTGTGATGGCTTCCAAGTAATTTTCCTCTCAGTTGGGCATCCCAGCACTGTCCAGAATTACTCCATATATAAGTTATTAACAGACCAAATTTGCATGGGATAGGTGGTCAACAAACATATGATTGATTCTGGCTTCATTTTCTAAACTATTCCAAGTTTTATTGCCAGTTTTAAAAGAGATGGGTTTGCCGCTTTCCAAAGACAGACCTTTATGCTCACAATTCCTGTATTTTATTTCAATATGTAATACATTTAAAATTGAATGAATTAGTTTAGTTGGGGAATTTTTTTATGCTCCTATTTTTTATTTTAATATAAGAATTTCTGCCGGAGAGTGAAGAAATGCTCTAAAAAAATTCTAGTTAAAGCAATGGGAGGTCTCTAGGTTCTGTTCCAGCTTAAACTGACAATGGCAATAAATGAACCACAAGGGATGGAGGGTAAACAAGGCTGACATTGAAATTAGAGACCAGAAAATATATTTCACTTACCTGATAAAATTATTTTTATATCTTCTCCAAAAGCAATTGACTTTACCTCTGAATTAAAGTTGGAATCAACCAAATGTGGTTGATCAAAATTGTAATTTTTGAAGTAATAAAATTTGTTTAAATTTGTAATAGCAAATGTATAATTAGAGTTATGAGCCAGATGTTTAATAGTGCCATTTCTAATTTCTAGAATATTTAAAGAAAGTTCAAACTTGTCTCCACTATATCCATAATGGTAGACATCGCCGTTTCCTGAAACAAATAGATATTTTTGGGTCAAGTAAATATGTTTTCCAAAATTCCAATACCTAAATTGTAGAAAAAGCAAAAATCGCCAATCTCTAATATTATATCTGATGGAACTTCATTTATTATAGACTTAAAATCGGTTGCAATGTATTTTAAATTATCTTGGGTGAAGCTTGAAATATTTTCTAGAAGATTCAATTTATTAATTAAACCACGAAATACGAATTTAATCCTATCCATAAATATAAAATTACATATGATTTTCTTCTTTTTTAGATTGGGTACAAACTTATACACATGACTTTGTTTGTAAATATTACTAATAGCCTCGGTCAAATTAACTATACTCTTTGCATTAACGCTTTATTATTGTATATATAAAGATATATAAATTATTCCCAATTACTTTCCAACACATTAAATGAACAATATTTATTTCTGATTTTAATTAATTTTAGTAAATGTGTAAAAGATAATCAAATGTTATATTTTTTATAATCTTATAGTTATTCCTAACTATATTTTAAAAATATATCCCATTTAAAAATGAATATTACATAAATGAAGAATAATGCTTTCACGCGTCTCTTTGTTAAAAAAAAAAAAAAGACAAAATATGTAGCATGAATATTTGCTAAAATATTTTGGCTCAAGTTTGTTGTAATGCTTTTGATAATTATCTTCACACGATTATTGATATTTTCGATTTTTTGCAAATTATTCAAACTCTTAATATTCATACGACGGATATTTAAGTATATTTAAAAACTATATTTATCAAAAGATCTTTTCAAATTTTCAAAATGTCCAACTGACACTCCTGATTTAAACTTGGAGTGCGTCTATCCAAAGTTGTTGTTTACCTAAAATTTTGCTTTCCAAAATTACTAATAAACATCATTACTTTTTTTTTTTCAAAAAATTTCAAGGTAATTTCCAGGTATTAAGATTATTCTGCTTAAAATTTTTGTTTAATATCTATAATTGTTTTAGTTTTTAGGCTTAACAATTTGAAACGTACAAAATATTATGTTGCATTTTGTTTTGTACTTTTAATTATGAATTGCATATTTTAATTGTTTGAAAAAAAAATATATATATATTTGTATTCTCCAAGATAAAAAAAATGATTACTTTCAAAATACTCTTATATTCTAAATAAAGTATCCAGTTATTTTTATATTGGTAAGATATATATATAATATCTAATAAATTTAACTTGTATAAATATTCATAGCTTACACAAATATATAAATAAGAAATAAAGTTATTAATGTAAAGGTATAAAGTAGAAAACTGAGTAAAAAAGGTTTTGACATTTGATGTAGTCTTTATATACTTTTTACTATTATTGATATTTTAAAATAAAAATAACCATTCTCAATATTAGCATTCTCAACATTAAAGAGCTACTTGACTAAAACCAAAATGTTTAACTACCTATCAAAAAGTAACTTTAAAAAAAAAACCTAAAAATATATATTTTATCCCAGGATCATTATTCTTTAAAAATTCCTTAAATCAATATTAAGAATGAAATGAGAGACTCAACCAAAATGTTTTAAAAAAAGAGTTATCAAATATTTATAACTATATGAAAATTTTAAAAGAAAAATGTTTCAATCTCCAACTTGAATAAAGATAAAAAGCTTGATTGATGTTTCTACACTACTTAACCTATCCGGAGGAAATTTTGACACTGTATAGAGGAAGATAGGTCTGAAAGGAGGTCCCAGGCTGTTTGTTTGATAAAATACTAATGCTTATAAAGGTGGTTTCAATCAAGTTATATGCAGGAAATTTTATTATCAATATTTAAATTTAATCACCAAATAAGAAGCTTAATTATAATAAAATCTTTATTTTCACACATTTCTGTATAAGACCTTATTGAAGTTTTCTAAAAGAGCAATTTACAAAGGGTATTTATCCACATTCCAGTAATGGAAGTTGGTTGTGTCCCTCTGGTGCTAACAGAAACTCAAATTTCTGCTGTGTACGATGCATCGCAGCATTGATACTCTTTGATACTGCCTTCCTTAAAGGCACCTGTGGCCTTTTGTATAATTCTTTTAATTTGTGAACAAAATGGTATCAGATTAAGTTATCTTCAATCCGCATGGAATATGATCCTCTGGCTACCATCCATGACTAGCTCCCAAATGTCCAATGAGGCTCTACAGAATGTCTACAAGATCTTTCTCCCTCGAGCCCATCATTGAATGACAACTCCCGCTTGTTGGGATATAGTGGGCAATGCACATTTTCCGTATAATTTTGTGAAATTTTCACGGTGGAGCCTATCAGGAAATTGTGGAAATTTCTGGTAATAAAATACCATTCAATAGCACCGTAACTTTAGGGATTTGGAAAACTTTCTCTTTTGATGAATAAGTAGATTTCCACTCCCACATGTGTAAGAAAGCTTGTTTTTGATTGGCTGCCAATGAATAATGCTTGATTCAGATTGACATCTGGTAAGCATATCATTATTTCCCAAATTATCCCCACGGCTCTTAGTGCACACGAAAGATCAAACAAGTGAAATGTAACAACCCAAAATGACTGAGGGCAACACAACTGACAAGTTGGGAGGTTCCTAGTATCTATGCCAGACTTGTTTACTTCTCCCACACTAAAACTTAATGTCATCATCACAGGGATTTTCCAGAGCTCCTTTTTTTTTTAACCTTTTGTTAATCTTTTTGTTATCATATTTCCTCCTTTAATACCTACTTTGGCAGTAATACTTAGATTTTACTAAACACAAGGTAATAAGGCCAAATAAATAAAGTGTGTGATGTTATAATATATTTGGCAAACTGAGAAACGTCCACCTTGAGACAATGGTTTCAGGCTAATGGCCTCGTCAGCCTAGGGCATACTTTATTCTATGAGATCCCCGAGGGATATAATGGAATCTTCACAATCTGCCAAAGGTGTTTAGCTGGCAAAGTGGCTACCCCAAATCTAGGGCCAAAATATAGATGGAAATTGATATATAAAGTTCAATAGATGACGTCTATTTTGGCAGGATAAATGACCTTTAGCTCTTTGGCCGATTGTGAAGATTCCATTAGATCCCTTGTAGATTTCATGAAATAAAGTCCGCCCTAGACTGACGAGGACCAGTAGCCCAAAACCATAGTCTTCTGGTGGACACTTCTCAGTTTTCCAAAGATGATGTGACTTTGTCCTGACCCGAGGCTGCGAGTTTGCGGCGACGTTCAATAGATGGCATCTAACTTTGACGTCCATTTTGTGGGAGAGGGACCTTTATCATATATCAATAGCCTCCTGGTAAAATCTATATTAATTTATTTTGTTGAATATTCTTATTTTATTCTTAATAAGACCAAATTCAAGTAGTATGTGACATTTCGGTGACTGCATTGTTACCATCAGACAAAAGTACTGCTAACCATCTGTAGGATGGTTGTTGCGTGATGTGCTGGTGTGGCTTGTGGAAAGGCTGCTGATAAATTATAATTAAAATTAATTTATTTAAAGCAAGAAATTATAAAGAGAAAGGAAACAACGGTTGAAGTAACAGCCGTCGGCTCTAGCCTTGTTGTTTACCCGCGTGAGTGCCAGATCAAGTGTGTCGGAAGACGCCCGTAGCTAGAAAGTTCCGGATGACGCCAGCGCATGCGTAGTAACGTGTTCCCCAAACACGTGCTTGCCGAGGCATAGTGGGGGCCGCCATTTTTCTGCCCGTATGTGTTTTGAAGCTTTGTCCCAGTTCGCTGAAGCAAAGTGCGGTCGCCACACATCCATTGCTTGTTAAGAAATCATTGTAACCAAATATGAATTAAACAATTTTTCATTATAACTTGTTGAATCAAAAGTAGAGTGTTTGCCTGCTGATCCAGATAACTAAAGCTTCTTCAAGTTTTGGAAAACATAAATATTTTTGATTGTTTCTGAATGACTCCCCCTAGTATATATAAAGCTTTCAAAATAATATATTGGTTTTCATAATTGCAATTAACAGCTGAAGTGGATATGCCAAATTGTTTTGCAACTTCTACTTGTTTTCATTTTTTGATGACAATTTCATTGATTATCTTTGACTTCTAAAGAAATTGTCTTTATTTTTGTTTATTGTTAACGTCGCTTGAAGTACTTTAGTTATTTGTCTTAGTGATTTTTGAATGTGAGTAACATGTGTGTATGTTTTAATCTATATGATAATACAAACTGAACAGTACAAAATAATATAGAATAAGCTAATTATTTTGAGAATTTTCCTTTTTTTCTTTTTTTGAGTAAAAATTTTGTCATTTTTTTTAAATGAAAAAAAAAAAAAAGTCATATTAATGTATAATAGGGCAAAAAAAAATCATATTAAAATTTTTTTTTTTACATTGGATGTTAGGGGAGTGGGACTACAGAAAAAATCTGCATTATTGGAAGATTCACGCTGAAGAGGCACGTATTAGCCAGGTCATAATGTATATGTATAATTCAAGCTAAAATATGTGTAATAGTAAATCCCTCTTTTCCAAAATATATATTGTTTTATTTTAAAGTCGGGTCTTAAGATATTCAACAAGTGCTTCTGTCAGTCAATGCTAGGCCAAGTTTCTTGGAACTTTACATTGGGATGGATTGGAGAATGGCTTCTCTCTAGGTTAATGTAAGACTGGTGCGTTTTTTAAGCATGTAAAATCACAAGTTCAGAAAGGATATTCATTACTGCACGTTTGTAATTTATAAAATGAGGTTCCCTTGATATTCATTTTATATGTGAAAAAATACTAATAAATAAAATATTAAGTTAAAAAATCATGGAACACCAGGCACCCTAATATGATTTAAAAGAGAACTCCTAGTTGAGCCAAGGTGGATCTCTCCAGTTCTCCTTTGGATGATTGCTAGTGGTGTGGGGCCACTGAAGATGAGGTTGGTGGCAATCTCTGTAGACATTCAAAATATAAATAAAATTCTAAAAGTTGTATTTCAACAAAAACATTTAAAATGAACCAATCAATTATGAAAATTTTGAATCAGGTTTTTTTTTTTCAAAGATTGGGGAAACTTCTGTTGAGGAGAGTTTTCAAGATCTCAGCTTTATACAGTATTGTCTGTTGATGCCAGTGACATTCTTTGTTTGGATTCCAACCAACTGCCTGTTGCAGGCCTCAAGATGGTGAAGACGAAAGAAACCATCACACACAAGATCACTACATCTCGGAAGAACACCTCCCTGACACAGCAGGTGCTGATCAAGAATGCCATCCTGGCAGAGAAATCCCGTACCTCCCTCAACTCCACCTCCATTGGCAGCAGTCCACAGTCCAAGAAGCCGCAGAAACTCCTTAAGAAACTGATGGATGGCGATGAAATCCTGGTGTCAAGGACAAGGTCATCACACAGCAGCAACAAAACTTCTAAAAAAAAGTCCCCTGAGAAGTCAAGCAGTAAAGTTGAGAAGTCCCCCAAGACTCCACAAACCAAGAAAGAGTCTAATAAAAAACAATCATCCAAGTCTTCACGAACAAAAAAGCAGTCCATTAAAAAACAATCCCCCAAGTCTCCACAAACAAAGAAAGAGTCAAAAAAAAAATCATCCCCCAAGTCTTCAAAAACAAAGGAGTCCAATAAAAAACAATCCCCTAAGTCTCCACAAACAAAGAAAGAGACCAAGAAATCTCCTGCAAAGCCCAGGGGACGGCCACGCAACCAAGATGGCAGCCCCAGTTCTTTGAGGAAGAAGCAGAGAGCTGAGAGCTCCTCCCCAACGAAGATTCCAAAGAGCCCCAAGAGGAAGGCCAGTGAAAGCCCTGCCGGGCCCGTGAAGAAACCCAGGTCCAGTACCTCCACTTTGCTTAAAGAAATACCACTAAAGGCACAAGAGGAAAAAGTTTTTCAGACAAAGAAAGTTCAAGTGAAATCTCCCAAGGTTCCCAGGGTATCTGGAAAAAAGTCACTGAAGGCCAATTCTAAGGTAGGCCACAAGGTGGTGCTGGCCTTGACTCCCTCCACCAGCACAGACATGCTGGAGGACAGCCCTGTCAAGACCTCCCACTCCCAAGAAGTACTCCTATCTCTCCAGGAGCGTGACATTTGCCGACCTCAGCGAGCCCACGGTGAAGCTGAACAAGCTGGAAGAAGACTTGGCCCAGAACCTGCTCCACTCCTACTCCTCGCTGGATGAGTCCACCAGAACGGAGGAGGAGTCGTCTGTGGAGGGGGAGAATGCCCAGCTGGAGCTTGCCCCTGCGCCGCAGGAGGAGCCTGTGGAGGAAGCTGAGCCTTCATTCTACCGATGCGCCCTCTTGTGAGCCAGATCAGCCAGCCAATACATCCTTTTAGTATTTACATCTTAAATCATGTTTTTATGTTATATTTAAAAGTTTTTCCCTTTTACATAAGAAATTTTAATGTTTCAAATTTTTGGCTGCTTTTTTGTGTGGTTGAGTGACAGATGGCTGTTACCCTAGAAAGTTTCAACCAATCAGAAACTGTCCTCAAATGTATATACTCTGCCAAATATTGATTTATAAGAGAAAAAAGTTTTACACCTTTATTTTACCATGCAATTTGCCATGATTTCTCAACCTAAAATATCTCATTTAAATAAACATATATATTTTTAACACAAAGCAATAACGCGCCATCTATACATATAAAATAAAAGGATTTAAAAGCACGAATGTTTCTTTTATACATACGTAAAACAATGAGCCAAGCCCTCCCAATATATTTTTTCATCGCAGTAAGGACAGTAGAAGTTCGTTTTATGTATAAAAGAAACATTCGCGCTTTTAAATCCTTTTATTTTATATGTATAGATGGCGCGTTATTGCTTTGTGTTAATTTATGCCTAACTGGCCTTGTCTTTATAGTTTGCTGAAGAGCATTGCTCGAAGCAAATATTTGAATGTAATGCTACTGTCCTATAAGCTTATGTCCATAGTTTACTTGAAAACCATTTCTAAGATTCCATACTTCAGTGTAGCATATATAAGCAGAATGATCCAATACAGTATTAGAGCTCTGAGAAGCGGTCTGGTGGATTAAATTGGCGTAACCGCTGGGAGGGTTCACCACTGATGAGCCAAGCCCTCCCAATATATTTTTTAATCGCAGTAAGGACAGTAGAAGTTTGTTTTACATATGTATAAAAGAAACATTCGCGCTTTTAAATCCTTTTATTTTATATATATATATTTTTATTTAGAACTTCCCCAGGAAGTGGTCTGTGCCTTGGCTGCTAGGTGGGACTGATTGCATCTGACAATTTGCGCACATTTTTAACCTTCACCAATCATATAATGCACATAGATTTTGTGCTAAATGAATCCATTGTGTATGGCAGAAATATTGAAGATGGGCGGCATGTGTAGAGTCTGAGGGTGTTTGTTCTACGGCCCCAAATTTTAACCTATAGGGCCAATGTTTCCAGTTGGGAAGTTTCAGACAGGATGGGTCTTGGAGCAGTCCTCAAAGTATGCAAATTCCCACTCTTTCCTTATTTGATAGAACTCTTGTAGGTATACTAGGTTGGTTGCACAATTGTAACCTGATTGGCCTTTAGTAGTAAATAATGTTCCTTCCTCTCTTGTATCAGGTTGTTCTAACTTGGATTATAGAAAAGGTAACAAGAATCCAAATAAATAAATGACATTTATCTGTAACAGTGCTGATAATATCACATAATGTATTTGGATTATAGATTATAAACACAAGGTAATAAGACCAAATCCAAATAAAAAAAATAGTGTGTGACGTTTCGGTAACAGCGTTGTTACCGAAACGTCACACACTATTTTTTTAAATTTGGATTTGGGCTTATTACCTTGTGTTTATCACATAATGTATTTACACAGGACAAAACTCAAGGAAGTTGTAGCATGTATATTCAGACAATAGCTCTGAAAGATATTACAGTGACCTTTATTGAAGACACACAAGTGTGAACAAATTGCCTCTGTCTCCTTAAAAAAAAAAAAGATATCAAAATATGAAACTCCTCAAGTTTTGCCTATGAGTATTTGGATTTGGGATCTTGTTACCTTGCATATCGGGTTTCTTTATTTCCGATCTTTTTTTTTTTTCTGCCATTCTTTTGTTGGATTCCCAAAATGATTATAAAATATATTTAGGATTAATACAAAAAATGAATAAATATTTGTTGCTATTTAATTATTATTTAAATGATAGGAAGCTTCTTAATATTTTCTTTTTCTGCTCCTAGATGTTTCAGGATAAGCTCCGAGTTGATTCAATCATATCACTATATCTTGACAATTATTCACGTTTTGAGATATGAGACAGCGCACAATGCCTATTTTAACATCCGTGTGTTTCATTCAGGTGGAAGAGGTAAGTGGCCACCGGTGTTGTATATAAATAATCTCTGCCCCTGCCAAACTTGGCAGAGTGCCTTTTGCCATTTCATGTGAGAACCATTTTATATTTGTAACATATATTTATACCATGGCATCTTTTCCCAAACAACAGATTTTTGTATTGTAAATTGGCACAAAAATTATATTAAAAACTAAAATACTCAAAATCATATTTTTGTTTTTCATGTTCCAATTTTAAATAAATTTGAAGGTTAAAGTTGGGGACTCTTTTAAAATATTTTGACGCACATAGACATGATACATTAAAAATAAAATTCCCTTTTTGTAAATAGACGTGTTTACTTCTCAAAGTTTTTAATTTGTCAACAAGATGTTGCTGGATATTGTTCCACTTTATAACAAAGAGGATACTCCCAGGCCAGATAACCTCGCAGCCAATCAAATGATTTGAACAATCCATTTTATAATTTTTACCAGACTGGGATAAACTTTCTGCATGCACCCCTGCGTTTTGTGGATTGTTCACTTTTCTCCACAGATTTTTAAAATTTGTTTAAAGGAAGTTTTTTGAAAATTAATTTATATATATATATATCCATTTTGGTGTTAAAATTTTGTCTGATGTTGGGAGAACAACCCGACAGCAAACTTTTATAATCATACCTGCAATAAAGAACTTTTAGATATCTGTTTCCTCCTTTTTGACTCCACACTCTGTCCTAGCTGTAATTCTGCTTCTTTAGATAAGGAGGAAGAACTCACTCTAGGAAATCTCTTCTGTTCAACAAATACTTCTGATGTCACAGATTTTGCCCTGTAGGGTCAAAATTTTCATCTGAATTTGTGCGTTTTGGGCAAGGTTGAACATGTATTATTTTTATACATTTTTGAAAGGGAAAGTGCACATTACACTATTTGTTAATGTATATATTTTACCACAAATTAATTTGAAATAAAAACTAATGTCTAGATATAGGATTTTTAAAATTCCTACCTCTGTTCTGAATTCACAACTCTTCTTAACCCTGTAATGGGCAAACTTTCAAAAGGCTAAAATATACAAGACCCACACACAACTATTTAATGGACAAAATATTATTAGTATAACTAGTATTTTGACTATCAACATAATGTGATAGAATCATGTCATAGGATAAGCACGCCTCGTCAAGTAGTTGAAATGGCAAACTGTGGTGTTAGTCCAGGCCTGGGTTGGAGCTTTAGAAGTCACACAATTTGTTAGAGATTAACTTTGTTATATGACAATTCAAACATTCTGGGATTTACTTTAACCCTTAGTTACTCGCGCCTATTTTACTGACGTTAGTACTCGCAGACTCCAATATTCTACAATGAATAAAATCCTTGAAAAATAAAATATAGATTTAATTTTTGTTTGCCCCCAAAAGAATACAGTCTCTAGTTTACAAATATATATCAATTTATTATAAAAATATACATTATTAATTATTTGTATTTGATAAAATAGGTAATATGGCAAAAAATATAAACTATCAATATATACAAACAATTTCCTTTAAAATATAAATAAAAATCTGAATTATTCTTGTGCATACTTCTTGAAAGGTGTTGTTGAATGTTCAGTATAAATGTTTTTAGCGCAATTAGCACATATAATTTTGGAATTTCAGACTTTGGAGCAATCACAAAATTGGCAACGCTTCTGTTTCGCTGACGATGACCCTGGCAGATTTTCTTTCAGAAGAAACACTGTAACTTTATATCTGTCAATTTATTTTAACATTTTAGGAATTTGATTGTTGTGGCTCATCTGTAGAAGCAAGTGTAGTTATGTTTTTCATATCTTTTAGCCAAATCATCTATTTTCCTGTTTTTGTAGGTTTGGGTCAATTAGCTCAATTGCAATCTCTTTAATAAACAATTTTCTTTTTAATATTTCCAAATTTGTGTTCCTTATATATACAACCGTTATTGAAACATTGATGAGATCAGAAAACAATGGCCATCTCCTCCTACTTACTGTGTAATTTTTACACAATTGAACAACTACATCAACATCTGATTTTGTTTCATTACATAAGTTTATTATCTCTGGTGTATATTTTCCACTATATTCAGAATCTGTTTTTTGAAGTACATGATTAAAATAAAAAATAAATTCATTGGACTTTTGTACAAATGAAAACAGTGTACTCTCTCTTTTTTGGATCCAAAGATGGAATAGTGAGTTGAGAACGTAGCTTTTGTAGCAAAAATTGGGGGAATTTCCGTTTCATTTTTTTCATTGTTCCTAAAAGAGTAGGTCAAAAGTCATAGATAAAGGATATAAAGTGTTGCCGAGCTATAAGGTAGCTTACTTATTTTACCATGCTTGAAAATTAAAGTTACGTTATAACATTCGCGCGGGGTCCAATGGACCCCAACTCCCGTTTTAATGTCTATTATAGGTCAACTAAATTAAGTTGATATATTTTTGCAGATTCATTGTCATATAAAATTAAGCTACCAAAGGTTTGATCTCAAAATGTTTTATAGAATTCTAGATATTTTTAATGAAATAAGTGTGTCTGGGGTCTATCAGACCCCGCGCAAGTACTTAAGGGTTAAGCAAGGTACAGTTAAACTTCTCTAATTAAAAAAAAAAATTGGATTGGAATTTAAAAAAAAAGGTTGAATTATAGTGTTGAAATAAAGTTCTATCATCAGTTTTGTACAATTGGGATGGAGCTGAGGGATCCAAGGTAGGTTGGTCTGAGGGAAGTTTTACTACTAGATTGTATAGTGTAGTAATTAGGATTAAACACTTTGGTGTTTATGAATTGTCATTACATTTATTTTAAATCTTCCAAATACTTATGGAGCCTCTATATTACATGGGAGCAAGATTCAAAAGGTAACAAAACCAATTCATTGAAATCTTTGTGATTTTTTTGGTAGGGCATTGTTACCAGCTCTTTTTTAGTACTTTGTCTGATGATGGCAACAATGTTGTTACCGAAATGTTACAAAAATTTCAATAATTTGAATATTGTCTTGTTACCTTTTGATTATAATCCAAATTGTACCATATTATGGGACCAAAGTTTTGTTCCATTGATAACCACAGTTGGGACTTATGATGTCATAACATAAGTTGGTGCAATAGATTTCAAATTACTTCAAAACATTCAATGATAATTTGGATTATAAATTAGAACACTATAAGGTAATAAGACCAAATAAATAAATAGTGTGTATTGTTTTGGTAACAATGCTGTTACTGAAACGTCGCACATTATTTATTTGTATTTAGTCTTATTTGTATGTTGTGTGTGTTTGCCTTGTAGGTTAATTCAATGAAATTATGTGTCAAATCAAAACTAGCCTTTTATTTTAAAATTTTATTTGCCTCAATACAACAAAATTTACAAATTTGACTTTTATCAGGGAACAGAGTAAGCTTAAAAATACAACTTTTAGATAGATTCTCCAAAGTAGTGGAATTTAATACATTTTTTTTTGTACAATATTTAAATAAGTAAAATTGTCTCAAATAGGTCCAAGTCTTGATTTAAAAAAATTCCTAATTTTGTGAAGAAGGAATATTATGGAAGAATGTGTCGAGAGGACAGTCAGCAGGTCTAATGGCTCACAGACTAAGCTTCCGTATGAGAACAAGTGTTCTTGCAACATCTAAGCCAGGCAGGAGATTCTACATTTATAAAAGTGTGAAGAGAAGAAAGCAAAGTTTTGTGACGACGTAGCGTACAGAGAGTAGTGCTAGGGGCTTGTTAGAGCATGGGAGCTGCTTCACCAGGAGTCGAACTTCATCTTGGTGATGGACAGGGAGCTCACTTCACACATCAGGTGTTTTATGAACATTTATTTGTAGATTCAGATATATACAAACACTTCTCTATGTTTGGGTTGCGCGCTCAAGATGAAAGTTTAAAACTTTATAGAGAAATATAAATGAATGTTACTGTGTGAATGTCGCTTAATATCACTGCAACCAGTAGCACATGGCCTCCCACAATCTGGTTGAGCTTTAATTCCGGCATCTTGAATGCAGCCAATAAGTCATCTCAATGTCTGATGTGAAGCCACAGGGTGATGGAAGCTCCTATCTAAAGTATAAATGGAGTCTGGCAGTGTCAGCACCTTGTAGTCAAACATGGGGATCCTGACATGACCATTTACTGGATGGCTCACTCAGAATTCCTGGGTTTGTCCAATTTCAAGCAAGAATTTTATTTTTGAGACACTGCCAAACCATATATTCGGTTTCTTCCATAGTTGCAGGTACTGCTTTATGATATGTTATGAAGTTTTTAGAAAACATGAACAGCATCACCTGTGGCAAAATGGAAAGATTTCCCCTAACATGCTCTTCTGCCTAATGGTATAAGTCTGGTGCTTCAGAAGTCCTCAGGCAATGTTCTGCCTGAGTTGACGACGCCATATAGACATAGCAGGAGGGTGGCATTCTCATTTGAATTTCTTTTGGAGTTTCTGCCCATAGCAACTGTATTCCAGCTCTCTGTGCTTATTTGGACAGATTAACAATAAGGCTTGTTTTGAGCAAAGGAATTTTACATAAAGCTATTATGAAAATTAGAAACTATTTTAGACGCGCAAGATTCTTTTTAAAATTAAATAATTTCTACTGCCCTCCCATTAATTTTTCCATTGCAGTAAGGGCAGTAGAAATTGTTTAATTTTCAAATGAATATTACGCATCTAAAATAGTTTCTAATTTTCATAACAGATGGCGCGCTATTGCATCGTAATATAAAGCTATTAAGATGCACTAGCGAATTCGAAAATCAAAATTCGAAACTATTTTAAAGGCGTAAGATTCTTTTTGAAATAAAACAATTTCTACTGCCCTTACTGCAATGGAAAAATTAATGGGAGGGTCTGGCTCATCAGTGGTGAACCCTCCCAGCGGGTTCGCCAGTTTAATCTACCATACCGCTGTTATATTGTATTTTTGGAACTTCCTTTTATAGTGATACTGTTGGTAGACTCTTGGAATTTTGATAACAGATGGCGCGCTAGTGCATCATAATATAAATGTTCTAATAAAAGACACAAAATAATATTTGCGGAAGAGCGATTGCTCGAAGAATATTATATATTTATAATTGTATGTAATTCTACTGTCCTCAAAGCTTATGTCCATAGTTCTTCTAAAATACCCATTCCAAGAGTCTACCAACAGTATCATTATAAAAGGAAGTTCCAAAAATGCAATATAACAGCGGTATGGTAGATTAAACTGGCGAAACTGCTGGGAGGGGTTCACCACTGATGAGCCAGGCCCTCCCATTAATTTTTCCATTGCAGTAAGGGCAGTAGAAATTGTTTAATTTCAAAAAGAATCTTACGCATCTAAAATTGTTTCCAATTTTGATATTATGTTTACACTCTAGTCCAGAAATGAATATTCTTCTTCTAAGTTACGTTCTGTTGGTTGTTGACTTCGCCCTAATTGATTTCTTCATTGAGAAATTTAAAGAGAAATAATGAAAATAAATTTGAACTAAACACATGGCGCAATCTAAAATGCAAATTATCACCATTATGAGCATTAATTAGTTTTCGATTAAAAAATGCATCAAGATTAACTGGATCTCTAATAGGTGGTGTTCCTGTAGAAGAGATATTTCCCCAAATGAATTAGTTTCTAATTGGAAGCTAAATATGGAGTTCCACTGAATCCTAATATACCTTCTCTTTAACGGTCGCAAAAATTTAGATTAAAAAAAAATATATATATATTTGGCTTTGATAATTTCGCACGTGTCACAAGAATAAAAATTTGTATCTATAAACAGGGCGTGGCAATTTAAGTGCTTGCGGAGTTTTATTTTAATTGGGAGTAAATATGTTGAGAGAGAAGTCAAAATTATTTTAAAAACATTTTTTCTTAAAAGAAAAATCTTTAATGCGCAATAATTTTTTCACGTAAAAAATGCTTCCTTGGCCACAACCTATGTCTGTATGATACATTCACCACAACCGACTGTTCGACATTTACCTCTGCCATTTTTTTTATTTTTTATTATCCTTAAAACCTCTGCCATTCTCAATGTAGACAATCAAGAGACTCACGTAATCCCAGGCCCTGGCAGAAGAGCAGGGTGTTGTGCGCAAGACGGTGGGGCTGGTGGACACCCCAATGTTAGAAAGCCTGGCTCCATGGACTGGCGCCTCCACTCACCGCTTCAGTCAGCACATCGCCCACGTCGTCCAGCTTCAGCATGGTGGTCCACTGCGGGGCCATATAGGTGTGGGTCACGTGCACGGCGTGGGTGCGCGGGGAGGTAGCGCCGGTCACCAGCAGCGTGTCCACGCTGGACACCCGCACTTACAACTGCTGCTACAGCACCGAGCCACATCTTAGCGGCCTTTAAATCTAAGTCAGCTACCTGGACCATTACAGGACAGAGTGTAACACTTACTTCATCTTTTCTTTCAGAAGCGGTGTCAGGGAGTTCCGGCTGCATACACAGCGATGGTGGTAGATAGTGGGGGTTGGAACATGGCGGTACCATAAAAGGTGTGTTCAAAAAGTATCGCGACTTTTGTGTTTTTTAAAAAATTATTTATTTATTCATGAATACCTATTTTGTCCCCTTCAAAGTAATCCCCATGAGATATTATACACTTGTGCCAACGGTTTTTCCAATCTTCGAAGCACTTCAAAAAATCATTTTTAAAATCTTTTTCAGCTCCTCCTTCGATGCCGTCTTTATCTCGTCAAGCGTAGCGTAACGTCGTCCTTTCATGGGCCTCTTCAGTTTAGGGAACAAGAAAAAGTCACAGGGGGGCAGATCTGGGGAATACGGTGGCTGCGGCATCATTAGTGTGTTGTTTTTGGCCAAAAAGTCGCGCACAAGCAACGATGTGTGAGCAGGTGCGTTATCGTGGTGCAAAAGCCAATTTTTGTTCTTCCGCAAATCCGGGCGTTTCTGGCGGATTGCTTCGCGCAAATTGCGCATAACTTGCAGGTAATATTCCTTATTGACCGTTCTACCCTGTGGCAAGAACTCATGATGCACTACGCCCCTGCAATCGAAGAAAACTGTCAGCAAAACTTTCACATTCGACCGAACTTGGCGCGCTTTTTTCGGTCTTGGTTCGTGCGGCAGCTTCCTTTGAGATGATTGAGCTTTGGTTTCCACGTCATAACCATAAACCCACGCTTCGTAACCAGTTATGACCCTCTGGAGCAAATTTGGGTCGTCGCGGACAGAGTCCAACATCTCATTAGCAATGTTCATGCGATGCTGTTTTTGGTCGCAATTGAGCAATTTTGGTACGAATTTCGCGGCGACCCGTCTCATGCCCAAATCATTGATAAAAATCGAATGGCACGAGCCAATCGATATGTTTAGGTCCTCAGCAACTTCTCTAACGGTGATTCGACGATTGGCCAATATCATTTTCTCCACTTCATTAATTTTTTCGTCTGTTGTTGAAGTGCTCGGGCGTCCGGCACGCTCTTCGTCGTTCACATCTTCTCGGCCTTCTGAGAACATTTTGTACCACCGATAAACGTTGCTTCGGTAGCTTCTCCGTATGCCACAGTCAACATTCGGAATGCATCCGCGCACTTAATTTCGTTTTTCACACAAAATTTGATACAGGTTCTTTGATCCATTTTTTTAATAGGTAAAAATCGAAGACGATCCAAAACACCTGCAAGCAAAGCAGCTGTCAACAATTAAGTGAACATTCAAAATGGCCGAGCTTGTCGGCATAAGTGAGAGACATGAGTACCAACATAAAGCCACAAAAAGATCGAAATTCGAATATACGTAACCCGCGAAATTTCAAAAGTCGCGATACTTTTTGATTGGGGGTTGGAACATGGCGGCACCATAAATAGACGTATTGGGGATTGGAACATGGCGGCACCATAAATAGACATATTGGGGATTGGAACATGGCGACACCATAAATAGACGTATTGGGGGTTGGAACATGGCGGCACCATAAATAGACATATTGGGGGTTGGAACATGGCGGCACCATAAATAGACATATTGGGGGTTGGAACATGGCGGTACCATAAATAGATATATTGGGGGTTGGAACATGGCGGCACCATAAATAGACGTATTGGGGGTTGGAACATGGCGGCACCATAAATAGACATATTGGGGGTTGGAACATGGCGGCACCATAAATAGATATATTGGGGGTTGGAACATGGCGGTACCATAAATAGATATATTGGGGGTTGGAACATGGCGGTACCATAAATAGATATATTGGGGGTTGGAACATGGCGGCACCATAAATAGACATATTGGGGGTTGGAACATGGCGGCACCATAAATAGACATATTGGGGGTTGGAACATGGCGGCACCATAAATAGACATATTGGGGGTTGGAACATGGCGGTACCATAAATAGATATATTGGGGGTTGGAACATGGCGGCACCATAAATAGACATATTGGGGGTTGGAACATGGCGGTACCATAAATAGACATATTGGGGGTTGGAACATGGCGACACCATAAATAGACGTATTGGGGGTTGGAACATGGCGGTACCATAAATAGAGGTATTGGGGGTTGGAACATGGCGGCACCATAAATAGAGGTATTGGGGGTTGGAACATGGCGGCACCATAAATAGACATATTGGGGGTTGGAACATGGCGGCACCATAAATAGAGGTATTGGGGGTTGGAACATGGCGGCACCATAAATAGACGTATTGGGGGTTGGAACATGGCGGCACCATAAATAGACATATTGGGGGTTGGAACATGGCGGTACCATAAATAGAGGTATTGGGGGTTGGAACATGGCGGTACCATAAATAGAGGTATTGGGGGTTGGAACATGGCGGCACCATAAATAGAGGTATTGGGGGTTGGAACATGGCGGCACCATAAATAGACGTATTGGGGGTTGGAACATGGCGGCACCATAAATAGACGTATTGGGGGTTGGAACATGGCGGCACCATAAATAGACGTATTGGGGGTTGGAACATGGCGGCACCATAAATAGACGTATTGGGGGTTGGAACATGGCGGCACCATAAATAGACGTATTGGGGGTTGGAACATGGCGGCACCATAAATAGACGTATTGGGGGTTGGAACATGGCGGCACCATAAATAGACGTATTGGGGGTTGGAACATGGCGGCACCATAAATAGACGTATTGGGGGTTGGAACATGGCGGGCACCATAAATAGACGTATTGGGGGTTGGAACATGGCGGTACCATAAATAGACGTATTGGGGGTTGGAACATGGCGGTACCATAAATAGACGTATTGGGGGTTGGAACATGGCGGCACCATAAATAGACGTATTGGGGGTTGGAACATGGCGGCACATAAATAGACGTATTGGGGGTTGGAACATGGCGGCACCATAAATAGACGTATTGGGGGTTGGAACATGGCGGCACCATAAATAGACGTATTGGGGGTTGGAACATGGCGGCACCATAAATAGACGTATTGGGGGTTGGAACATGGCGGCACCATAAATAGACATATTGGGGGTTGGAACATGGCGACACCATAAATAGACGTATTGGGGGTTTGAACATGGCGGCACCATAAATAGACGTATTGGGGGTTGGAACATGGCGGTACCATAAATAGACGTATTGGGGATTGGAACATGGCGGCACCATAAATAGACATATTGGGGGTTGGAACATGGCGGCACCATAAATAGACGTATTGGGGGTTGGAACATGGCGGTACCATAAATAGACGTATTGGGGGGTTGGAACATGGCGACACCATAAATAGACATATTGGGGGTTGGAACATGGCGACACCATAAATATTGGGGGTTGAAGAATCAATGACTCGGATCTAACACAGTATCAGGAGGCCAGAGACACATTCAATGGAAGTCACTCGTAAGTCCAAATCTTCAACACCAATCCATGTTACGTGCAGGCTATGTCACATATTCCATCCTTTTACAGCTGTTCATGTCACATGCGAACCAGACCAGGTCACACGTGTCCACTCACTTGAGGAAGGCCTCAATGTACTGCCGCAAGTTGCCGTGGTTGAGCCCACGTGGCGGTGGCTTCTGTGGCGGCAGTTCCTTGATCTTCTCCTGGTTCTCCATCTTCTCCAGTTGCTGCACATTCTCTCTGTCACTACAGGATCCATCTACATCGCTGGTCAGTTTTACCTAGACACCTAGAATGTCTACCACCATCTGCAGCACTATATAGGATCTACCTCGACGTCGCCCTACCTAGCAGAAACTACCTCGACTAACATGCTCTAGTATGTCACCTGGTTGCACAATATTTTCAGCTACGTCACTCACGCAACATTTTGTCAACACTGTGATCAAGGTAATAGGCTTCTAGAAACATTATTTCACCACAGAAACGTCTCTCGATAGGAAGTAGTGTAGTATCTCCTACAGCCCCAAGCACACGCTAATAGTGGATATTTATTACATTCGAAATCACTAGAGAGTGTTTTAGTCTTAGCCAACTTGAGAACATAAAGGTGAATGGTGATATATATCAGAGTTCATATTTTACAGAGTATTCGTCCATATTCTTCATCATGGATTTTGCTGGTGGACATCTGTTTCTAGGTGGGTTCATTCTGGACAAGATCTTTTGATCTGGACTCGCATGGTGATAATTTTCTTCAGCGGTATCTTCTTGCACCTTAATACCTGCTTGCGCCTTCTTGTCCTACCTTGAGCTCTTGCTTCTTAGGTATAACCTGGAACAACTGTTACCTGCTTGTTCTTTCTCTTCTTCATTGGTTCTTGCTTCCCTGATCGGTCTTGGAACAATTCCAAACTCTCTTGATTCAATCTGCACTCCCTCTATATTTTCATTTTTATATCTTTTATTAATTGGTTTATTTGAATACCTTTCACTTCTACTTGGTGCACACTCTGCCACCTTATGACCTGGTCTCCATATATTTCTATAAAGTTCTTGCACCATACCTCTTGTCATTTATACAAAAACTTCTGAATATCCCATTGCCTTTTCTGATTCCATTTCTGTGTTTAATTTGATGCTTTTCTACCTTATATGTAAAGCATGGATGCAATAAGGTTAGTTTGGGTCTAAAAGGGCGCACTAAAAACAATTCGGCAGGGGTTTTGCCTGTTGTTCCATGAGATGCAATTTTGTACATGTAAAGAATTATTGATATCTTGTATAAAGCCACTATATTGCCCTCGGTTTTTATATAAGGTCTCTTTTACAATTTTTACAGCTCTTTCTGCAAGTCAATTACCATTCAGCTTACCATGCTGGAATAAACGTCTGTTTTTTAAACTTTTAATAGCAAAATTTGCATTTCAAAAAATGTAAATTGGGGCCCATTCTCTGAGACTACATCCTTCGGAAGTCCATATAGTGAACATAGCCTTCTAATTTGTTCTGTTGTTTTATTTGTTGTATACATTTCATTGGGGTTACTTCTACCCATTTGAATGACTTTCCACTACAATGAAGAGGCTCAACCCATTTTTATGAGCAAAATATATGTGAATTCTTTTCCAAGGACCTTTTTCCCATTCCCAGAGTTGAAATAAGGTTTTGCTGGATTGGCTTGAACCATTTGGCAATTTTACAAGTTCTTTCAACTGATTCAATATTTTTATAAACATTAGGCTTCTTTCTTTCTCCATGACAACGTGTCTCTCGTAGTCAGTTTCCATGACAACGTGTCTCTTGATAGATACAAGCTCCATGACAACGTGTTTCTCGATAGACAGTATCTCCATGACAATGTGTCTTTCGATAGACAGTATCTCCATGACAACGTGTCCCTTGATAGACAGTATCTCCATGACAACGTGTCTCTCGATAGACAGTATCTCCATGACAACGTGTCACTCGATAGACAGTATCTCCATGACAACGTGTCTCTCGATAGACAGTATCTCCATGACAACGTGTCCCTTGATAGACAGTATCTCCATGACAACGTGTCCTCTCGATAGACAGTATCTCCATGACAACGTGTCACTCGATAGACAGTATCTCCATGACAACGTGTCCCTTGATAGACAGTATCTCCATGACAACGTGTCACTCGATAGACAGTATCTCCATGACAACGTGTCTCTCGATAGACAGTATCTCCATGACAACGTGTCTCTCGATAGACAGTATCTCCATGACAACGTGTCTCTCGATAGACAGTATCTCCATGGCAACGTGTCTCTCGATAGACAGTATCTCCATGACAACGTGTCTCTCGATAGACAGTATCTCCATGACAACGTGTCCCTCGATAGACAGTATCTCCATGACAACCAGCTAGCTAAGCTGCCACAGCAGGTACTTACAGAGGGAAGAAAGACGTTCTTGGCGGCCTGAGGTCGAACAGAAATATTAGAAACAAAATTAACAAAACAAAAATGGTGACAAAATAATTAATGGGAGCGAGAGCCAAAAGTAAGAAAACAAGGGAGCAAAAACATAAAGCTAAACAAATGTAAGAAAACAAGGGAGCAAAAACATAAAGCTAAACAAATGTAAGAAAACAAGGGAGCAAAAAACATAAAGCTAAACAAAAGTTGTAAAGTAAATGTTGTGTATCTAGGATGGATATTTTAATCAAACAAAAAAGTTATCACACAAAAAATATAACAATTTTATATTATAACATACTATTTGAACCATTTGGATTCAACTTGTATATCACCGAGGAAATTGCGTAGTTGGGTGGCTGATGGGAAATTTGATAATTTCAGCGCCCAACGTGTATTTTACACGCCCAACGTGTATTTTACACGCCCAACGTGTATTTTACACGCCCACGGATATTCTACAAAAATGCGTATCGATATGCACTGGCCACAAAAATTGCATCACCAAGAAATACTTGTGTAAATTTTCAGATCATTGGTGAGCTACATAATGGTAATGAGAAAAATAATTGATTGAAAATATAAAAAAGGGTATAAGCTTATTCAGATACACAGCTTTTATAAATATTTGGTGTATATAATAAGTACTATACTCACCCCGCCGTACTTCTGCAGGAAGAGGTAAAAGTCAGCAGCCGATGGGTAGAAGCCGTTGATCGGCATCCTGATGTTGGTCACCTGCCCACCCCAATGATGGCGGTTGTCGAAATAAACAAACAAACAAACAAACAGTGGATGTTGTATGTCAATATATGTCAGGCGTCCAATCTCCACGCAATCGCTCACAGTAATTAAACATTAATTGGGAGAAGTCTCCTACGGATGACAGTCAATGTGCTGAGTTCTTCCAAAGGTCGCGACTGACATTACACGGAGGATCGAGTGCTGCAGTCACCTTATCCGCCAGCAGCTCCATGACGCCGGCTTCCGCCAAGGTGCACTCCATGAGCACGTTGCCGATGACGCGGTTGGGGAAGGCCATCTGGCACCATAAAATTGTCACACCCAACGCTGGGCGACACTGGCGACTCACCGAGAACCTGGCGAGGACGTTGGAGCCGCAGCCCTGGCCCAGCGTCACCACGTACTTGATCCTGGACGGACATCGTGGGGGAGGTTGTTGGTGACGACACAAATTCAATTCTCCCAACATCAACTGGAGAAATCTTTATAAAATACATTTCACTCTCCTCCACGGCGTCTCTAAATCCACTCGACGTTGCGTCAGAAGTCCGATTTAACTAGTACAGTGGTAACACTACACGTAGATGGAAAATTTGACCAATGAACACTGACCAATGAACACTGACCAATGAACACTGACCGACACTCACCTGAAGTAGTCCAGGACGTGGATCAAGTCCTCAGCCAGGTCCTGCAGCGAGGGGTACACGAAGCTACACACAACGACACCCTTCAAATATGAGCAGCAGGATTTGACTTCGCCACAGCAAACAATGAGATCAACAATGTGAAGGCGTTTTGATGAACATTCCCTTTACTTATAAGGCAATAACGCGCCATAAATATATTTTTTATCGCTATTTTTCATCGCAGTAAGGACAGTAGACAAATTTCTTTTATCTGTAAAAAATCATATTTACAAATCCCTTTGTAATATTTGACAAAATAATTGGCGCATGATGTGGCCATCCGATGTGTCAACCACCTCAGCTAGCTTGGTCACCTTCCCATAAATGGCAAGAGAGCGGCTGCAGCGTCAACATTTCTAAATCCGGCACTTTGCCCACATGGGAAAATTATTTCCAGCAGCACCAGCAAGTCGATGGCCCAACAACTTGCCGAGCGTTTGTTAAAACCGTGGGGCAGCATGTAATGAACAGCCCTTGTAGTAGATAAACATTCAAGACCTGGTGGAACTTATCTGGTTCTTCGGTTTCCCTGATCTCGAGCAGTCTCGAGAGTGACGCTCCGTTTCTTGATCTCTAATTATATTTTCTTTAGTTTCCCTCCCACATAGTCAATCAGTCTAAATCTTTTTCTTTCTTATCATTCAGTTTTATTTCCCCCAGAACTATATTCAACAATCCTCCTCGTATTATATATCTTCCATCCAATCCCATCTTCTCACTCACAAACGCTTCCGTTCTTCTTCCCTCTGTGTTCCCCTGTCTCATACTCACACCGACTCCCACAGCCTCCTCTCTCTTTAACTCGAGGCTCTCTCTTTAGAAGCTCCTTTCTTCTATTAATCTTTTTTCCCATTTTACATTGGATAGGCTAAAGGATGAAATTGAAGGATATAGGGACAAAGAGAGGTTTTTCGTTTAATCTGCACATTAAATAAAACGGACGCAAACTTGAGGTAAAATAAACATTTAATGATGCAAATATATTTATGGTGAAGAAATTTTTAACTCTCATGTGACACTGCGTGGCCAGGAGAGGGGCTCATTGTTTGTGTGGAATTTGCATAATTACACTGTGTTCTGGCCATTTACACTCTCCGCCCTGTCACGTTCAGGTAATTCATCACAATGAGTGATCTAATTTTAACTCTTCAAACACAAATAGATTTAATAGGTTAATCCCTTAATAGAATTTCAAATAGATTTACTGGCGAAGAAAATAACAACCGGCCTAACTTTTTTTTATCAGCTCCGAGACGCAGTTCCGGAATTTCCATCCAATTTGCACACAAACAGAACGGAATGTCTGTGAACATCCGGGCTGTGGAGAACCTCGTGCACGTGACTACAGACCCACCTCCCCGGCAGGTCCGCGGCGTCCATCTCGTGCCCCGGCGCTTCCACGTGCAAGAACACGGACCGCGCGTTGATTTTCTCCATAGTGGGGTGCTCTGTGAGCACGTGAAACTCGGCGTCTGCACCAAGACATCACAACACGAGGGACACAGGACGTGGCAGCAATACTGACGGTTGCTTCCCACGTCGTGCATCGTCAGGAATACCGGCGTGCGGTTTGAGATGGCGCCGAGGTTTCCCTGGACACGGAGATGGGGATCTGATGCATGGGTCAACATTCCTTGTGATACACAGGTGGGAGTGAAATTTCACTTATAGGTTTGTGGTACAGCAGTACATGTCACACACCAATGGGGCTACATTGCAGGCAATCATTGGGGCACCTGGGTACAACAATGGGGCTACATTGCAGGCAATCATTGGGGCACCTGGGTACAACAATGGGGCTACATTGCAGGCAATCATTGGGGCACCTGGGTACAACAATGGGGCTACATTGCATGCAACAAATACCTACATGGACACAAAACTTTTCTAAATGGATACAATAAATGTCCACATGGATACCACAATGCGTCTACATGTACCACTCACCTGGACGTAGACCGCCAGCAGACCGCACCTCTCCGTCTTCACCTCGTGTTTCTGGAACATACGATCACTTTGATAACATTGGAGGATATTGACGAGGCCCTGTTTTTGGATGCCACAGGTCTAGAATCGAGAGGAGATGTTTTAAAAGATACGCTTAAACTGAGACCTAGTGGAGCAGCTGGTATAAACTAAGTTTGTATTTCACTCTATTTTGAAACTCTTCTCCAAATTGGCCCTAACGAGCCCAGAGAAATATCGGGTTAAATAGGGCTGCTTAGACACAGCGTCTCAATCATTGGGTTGTTGGCGCTGCACCGAGGTCGCCACTTTTTGGATGCAATTGTATCGACGTTTCTCGTACGAAGGCACATTTGCTTAGTCTTCATATACTTTCCAAATATTATAAATTAAGGCGCGAATGTTTCTTTTCAAATAAAACAAACGTCGACTACTGCGATGGGATACGCGTCTAAAATAGTTTCAATTTTATTACATTTCATATTTTGGTGGATGCACATTAGGAATGTGGCAATATGCTGCATATATAGGCGGTATTGCAGTACGTGTGTGGCCACCCCACTTGCCTGCCAGATAAAAGCTCAACTCCAATTTGGCTGCCGGCCAATGGCAGCCAGCCCATCGCTCCATCAAAATGCCATCAATCTGAATGTGGATTTCAATCTGCTCGTACCCTCAGCGGTCCAAACAAAGGCTTTCTTAATATTCAATATGTCCTATCCACAGGAAATATTTTGATCCCAAGAAAAGAAGGTGGCGAGTAGACATTTTAAGCATCGAAATTGTCAATAGATTTAGAAAAACGAACAGGTAGGTCGCTCGTTGCCAAGGATCCACCGGGATCAGCAAAAGTAACCTCAGATTTTCCAATGTGAAAATGTATTTCTATAAAGAAAGTCACGTAAGTCTCTAGGAACCAATCAAGATAAGAAGTGGAATTTTCTAATAAAATTGAACACGGAGTAGCCAAACCTCTACCTAGTGTTTGATTAAAGACATCCTGCGCCGTGAAGTCACCAGACCTTAGACACATGGAATTCAATCCGTGGTAACTATATTTACGGCTTATTGTAATAAATATTGGTGACCATACATTGTAGGAGCCAAACAAAAGACCTGGCGATGAAGTGGCGTCCAAGTCACGAGGTTATTTTATAGAACGTTTCATTCAGAGTTTGTTGACCACCTTACTTCATGCCATGTGGGGAGGCCGCTAGATTCTGGGAGTGTGTTCAGGGATAGATTCGAGGATAGCTTTCAGGACTAGATTCTGGGATAGTCTTTAGGATTAGAATCTGGGATTGGTCAGGACTAGTTTATGGGGTAGTTCAGGACTAGATTCTGGGATTGTTTTGGGCTAGCATGTCAAACACCTCAGATAAACGGCAGTAAAGCTAGAAGTATCTGGTGACTTAGATACAATAATTGACGTGTTCACATTTTAGGTGACAACGTCATATTGTTCTCAAACTCCGCCCGGACCACTTTTCTCCTTATTTCTACGCGCAAACTCTTTTGCTGATGTCTCTGGTGTCGTGCCGGCAACGCAATTCTAGACTCAATCGATTCAAGGTTTCCAAGGTTAGGGAATTCCGACTGCTAAACCTCGCCAGAAACACTGACACCTTGTATCCTGACGTCCCATACTTATGTCCTGTAAACTGAGCTTGCATCCTGACCTCCCATTCTTATGTCCTATAAGTTGATATTGTGTCATGGCGTCAAATGCCTATGTCCTGTGATTTAAAAATTTGTCTTAACGCTCTTCACCTTGATGTTCTGTTCTTATGTTGTGTAAACTCATCTTGTATCTTGATGTCCTGTTCATATATTGTATCTTGATATTCTATTAATTTGTTCTGAAAACTCATTTTGTGTCTTGACGTCTCATTCTTAGATGTCATCCATCAACTGGTACAGGTGTCCCATAGATGAAATATTTCTGGATCATCTTAATATGAACATCCACAATTCTTCTTTGAAACTCTCATTTATAATTTCTAAATAACATAGGCTTTATAAATCACATATATTTAAACATCAATTTACATTGAATATTTCATTTGGCTCATATTTTGGCTACCCTTAAGCCTATGTCTCTCTATATGTGTGTATATATGCATATATGTTCGTATATATATTTATATATGGGCGTATATATCAATCACAACCTTTAAGTCTTATACTGGGGGTGAAAAACAAAATTTATTGCTTTAATGCGTATTTAAAGGGAGAGGTGCCTCCTTTGGTGCCTGTATATCATTCTTTCACAACTTAATGCTGAATATGTACAACATAAAGTTGCGGGAGGAAGGTACATATATGTGTGTGTAGACCTAAAGTTTTTGATGAGAACGGATCAAAGATCAGAAAACAATGGCACCGACTATCCATTTCTAGCAATGTTTCACACGAGTTAGTTTGGAAAACCTTCCCATCAAGAAGAGAAATTTGTAGAAGTGATGACGCAGAACCTACCGTCTCTTCGACGCAGCTGCAGCCGATTTCCGACATGTTGTGGTGCAGGAGAGCAGCGCCTCTGGTGGCGTTACCGCGCACTATCGACCGCGCGACAGTTCTCCCCGACGGTGGATTGAATCGGTTCATCCCAAGTGGGACTATTTCAAGGAGCAAATTTTGGATATTACGTAGACAGATCAAAACCGACAGTATTCCAGAAGGAAGTAAAGTGTCATATTTATTTGTCACAATTGTACCATATCGAACTTTAAAGTACATTTATGGACAAAACTTAAGGACGTTTTTTCTTTTAGCATGTATTTCTGCTTATGGGATCAAGAAGATCACAACCCAGAGCATATTTTAATCCGGTGCCCACTTGTTATAGATTTGAGAGTATAATGTCAAATGAACAGTTCGAGTTTAAGCCAAATGGTTTCCAGTAAAGAAGAATATAGAAAATTTAACAAATTCTGCAGACCCTATCTCAACTACCGTGGACCTAAATTACACTAATGAATTGAAAATTCTAACTTTAATTGGCCTAGTTTTTATTTAAAAAAAAATCTATATTTATATCATTAATTTAGTGGTTAATTGTAGCAATTAATTAAATAAATAATAATTAAAATAATTATCACTCTCTCTCTCTAAAACTAGAAATAATTTGTATATGTATTTTGTGAAACTATGTACATAAAATAGTTTAAACATTTACACGTAAATTTCCACATAGGATATAGCGTGTGTTGTGTGTGTGTGTTTTGTAATCTATCTATATATATATAATTGCCTTATTCTGTCTGAAGCTCACGGATAGAATGCGCGCCCATTGGCTGCCGGCGAACACGTGTCCTCCCTGCCCCCCTCTAGACAACCCTGTTATCAGCAGTGTGTTACATCCACCTGTCTATACAGACCACCCTGTCTATAGCGACCACTGACCACCCTGCCTATAGCGACCACTCTAGACAACCCTGTTATCAGCTGTGTGATACATCCACCTGTCTATACAGACCACCCTGTATATAGCGGCCATTCTAGATAACCCTGTTTATCAGCTGTGTGATACATACACCTGTCTATAGCGACCACTCTAGACAACCCTGTTATCAGCTGTGTGATACATCCACCTGTCTATACAGTCCTCCCTGTCTATAGCGGTCACTTTAGGCAACCCTGTTATCATCAGTGTGTTACATTCACCTGTCTATACAGACCACCCTGTCTATAGCGGTCACTTTAGGCAACCCTGTTATCAGCAGTGTGATACATACACCTGTCTATACAGACCACCCTGTCTATAGCGGCCACTCTAGACAACCCTGTTATCAGCTGTGTGATACATACACCTGTCTATACAGACCACCCTGTCTATAGCGACCACCCAAGACAACGTTTTTAAAATATATTCGCACTCGGGTAAAACCCGGGCGTTGCCCGGACCATTCGTCTAGTAAATGAATAAGGGATATCACAATAACTCTGAAAATATTTGATATAAAGTGACTTTATTGAAGACACACGAAATAACCAAGTGTGAACAAAATTGCCTGTCTCCAAAAAAAAAAAAAAAAATCGAGCGGCAAGATCAAAGACTTTTCACTTCCTTAAGTTTTGTATTGTGCCCACCCTGTGAATGAAAAACGTAGATAAAATATAAAACTTAAAATCCAACTTAAATAAATGCAGAATGTTTCTCAAATTCCATAGTCGAATACAGAACAGTGCATGCGCTAGAATGCGCTAAAATTGAACTTGATTGGAGAGATTTATACTTATCGTACATAGAGGATGTTATAGGATTATAAATAAATAGGCACCCCTCCCTTCAAATATTCCATGCTCTAATGCATATGTAAAGGGAAATATAGGAAATTTTAACTAGCGCCACTTTGAATCCTGCCACATGTTGTGTTCTAGCCTGGAATTCGACCACTTCACCAGTTTAAACGCCTTAGCCCTATACCATGTCTTCTTCTTTCTTATCTCCACTCAATCATATTAGGGTATCAATCTTGTAAAGCTTGAGACTTTTGATGGGATGAGTAGAGCTCATCAATGGATGAGTCAATACAGTCAATAATGTGTTTTGGGGTTTCAGGTTGAGAATTGCACTCCGTACATAGTGGGAAAACCTTGCAGCCATTCTGGAAAGTCATTGTCCATAGATGACCTGACTTAAGTATGGAAATCAAAGACTGTTGTTCTCTTGGAAGGACAGAACCGGTGCTTGTCCCTCCTGCTCTGTACCAGTGATGTGCAGCGTTAGATTTCCATTCCTGCAGGCATTGGGCTTTGATGGTACGGAGGAGGTCCTATACCATGTTATACAGATTGGATTTTTTGTATGGATTTGTTGTGGCTTATTCTTTCTATATTGTTTTATGCTGGGGGGTGATAAACATATTGCATTGTTCTAATGCAGCCGTCTACCTTGGAATTCCTGAAAATATGAAATCACTTTTTAATCGATCGCGTGTGTACACATATTATTACTTTTAAATCACTTTTGACCGAAGTTATTTCTATCGAATTGTTCTGCAGCGCAATAGATTCAATTTTCAGCTGTTTTGTCAGAAGGGGCTTGAACCAGGAAGAAGGAGTCTGTCAGTTGTATTTCACAGACCTTTGAATAAATGCCCAAAATAATGTTTATATGAATCATTGTTAAAATAAAGATAACTCCTCTCTGTATTTTAACCAAGTTTATTCGATAAGTTGTATTGGAATACTTCGGGTCAGACACAAAGACGCATCAAATCTCCCACTATAGGTAGTGCACACACAACAAAGAGGATTAGAATGACTCAAAGAGAAATAGAGTGACTCAGAGACAAGTAAAGACAAGTAAAGTGAGCTGGAGACAGTGAAGACGTCGATGAGTGCGGAGCAGTCAGCCGTCGACGCCGGCCGCGGCCTTGACCCGCATATGCTCCGCCAACCTGCACCACGGCACAGTTACGTCATCACGACAGACGGAAATTAAACCCAGAGAGAGAAGATCGTCTGTCCTTTTTCTCAGGATATTCAGCTATGTGAGCGGCATCAGAGCGTGGCTTGTTGATTGGAGCACCCAAGATGACATATACGGCTTCCATACGTGACGACGGCAAGTTAGAAGGAATTGTACCTGACGGCGGTGATGCGGATGAAGCCCTCGGCGTCCTCCGGAGTGTAGTCGCCCTGCACGTCCATGCTAACTAGGTCCTGGTTGTAGGGGGACGAGGGGCTGGAGCGACCTAGGATCTCCACGTTGCCCTTGCTGAGGCGGAGCCGTACGGAGCCCGTGACCAGGCGCTGACTCTCCGTCAGGCACTTCCTGGTGAACTCACACTCGGGGCTGAACCACAGTCCTGAAACCACCCACACGTCTCGCCACTGCTGCCGTGTGGGACCGACGGCACGTACCTCCGTACACCTGCTCGCTGAACCGCGTGGCCAGGTACTGCTTCAGTCGCCTTACCTCCTGCAGAACATTTCAGGATTGATTAGTAGATATATGTTGTCACTTCTGTGCTCTACAGGAATTGGTGGCGAACACCACACGGTAGTTTCAACCATCAGATCCAATTGGGTCAGTCAACGCTCCTGTCACCTACTAATGCCGTTGCTCTTGAAGTCACAGAAAACCTTCAGGCTGGCGGTATAGTTGGCCCCGAGCCATGACTTTTCAAAACATGTTGTCGTTCCTCCTGGAAGACATTTTGAAAATAAATGTGTAACGACAAAGAATACACAGATCTAGTGTACGATATGTACACGCTGTTTTTATGCTGAAAGAAATCCTAATTAAAAATTATTTTTATGATATATACCTTACTCTATCCCAATACGCCCTTACCCTAAACAAATATAAAATATATAGAACAAAAAATCCCTCGGTTGGGAAGCACTAAGGGCGGAAGATTTCTATCGAATTTAATACTGAATTCAGACCTCACCCTGTCCAGCACCATGCACTCCAGATCCAGGTGGGCGTGGTATAGGATCGTCACCCCGGGGGTCTCGTAGACGCCTGAATCACAGTTGACACTCCATCGTGCCACCACGTCGTCCATAACTCACCGCGAGACTTCATGCCCACGACGCGGTTCTCCACGACGTCCACCCGGCCCACGCCGTGCTCGCCCCTGCACAACCCCGGGACGTCACCCGCCATGTCTCCACCACTGCGCCGCCGCACTCACGCTGCCTGGTTGAGGAACTCCACCATCTCCAGAGGGTCCGTGATGGCGCGACCCTGGCAGCTCACCCGGACCGGAACTCCTGCGCCCAGAAACATCAGTCCTCTTACACAGTGTCAAAATCTTCATCATTTTCTGTTCGCAGGCCGCTCGCCAATAAACCTCTCCACTGAAGGAACTGTAACTGTAGAGTGAGGTCCACAGGAAAACCCTCGGACGTGAGCGGCGGAGAGGTTCGCCAGGGGAGAACGTGATGTGTTGGATATTATATAAGATAGAGGTCCCATACAAGAGAGACAATATCTGAATAAAATATATAGGTTATGGGGTGGGTTTCAGCAAGTGGCGGCAACCCGGTGCTGAGCTTGGTAAATTCCTGGACGATCTTATTTTTAACCACGACTTGATGGTCCATGTTGGCTGAATAGTCTGCGCTTACTCGTAATGCTCCACAGTCCATAGTAGAAGGTTTACGGATCGAGGTTCATCAGAGGGGCTATTGTACCACTTATGTTATCTTACTTTTCCCAAATTATTGGACTCAGCTTTTAAAACCCATTTTCTCAGTGATATGTGGCGAAGGAATTAAAAATTTTCTCTATTATAGAATAAGCCTAGAGAATTAAACGATACAAATAAATAATAAAAGAATCGTAATAAGTCAAATGAGAGAGATCTATATAAAAAGAGAGAACATCAGGGTACAAGACGACGTTTAAAAGAAGTATTAATGGCTCAAGACAAAACATAACTTCTTTGCACTCACCGCCTGTGTAGAGGTGTTAAGAATACTTTGGAATAATTATGGAATTAATTTTTACTGAACTTTTTCTTCCTTCATTTTAAAACCAAGGTAATACCAAACTCAGTATCAGAATGGAATTACAACATTCGTGATGGGGTCTACTAGGCGTTTTGCACAACATTTTCCAAAAATGCTTAAAAACTTTTTTTTACAATGAGCGTAACAACGGAATGAGATGGAATCGTTGAAATTGGTTAAAAGGAAAAATCTCGGAGGATGAACAGAACAATTGAATCAACTATAGAGAGAGGATATCTACCAACTAAAGAGATGATTAGACTGCCGTGTTAGACTGCCGTGTTAGACTGCCGTGTGGGACTGCCGTGTTAGACTGCCGTGTGGGACTGCCGTGTTAGACTGCCGTGTGGCAGCCGTGAGTTCGGAGAATCAACTAGCAGGAAGGACGGCCTGTTTGCAGCTGATTGTCTGACTCGGGTTCCTCTCTCTCGAGATGTCAATATACGGGGATCTGGCGTGGAAGCACTTACCTTGGCTGAAGTCCACCTCCATCTCCAGGGGCGTGTCGGGGGCCGCATGGGCGTGGCGGGTCCGTTGAAAAAGCTCAGGGGGCGGGGCATGAGCGGGGTCCTCCAGCACGCCGGACTCGTAGCTGTTCCACACATGTTTGCAATAACAGACGATCATTCTATTAACATGCCTTAACTTTTGTTGGGAAGAAATCGTTCAAATCCAATGCCTCCTAGGGTAAAAATAAACTCCTGGTCTATATATATATATACCCGGGAATCATCTACCAGCTGACACCTCCTGCATCGCTTCTAGCAAATAGTAGAGAAGTGGGATCTTGCATTGAACACTTCTGATGGCAAATCCTTATCATGCATTGAACACCGCTGGTGGCAAACCCTGATCTTGCATTGAACACCGCTGGTGGCAAACCCTGATCTTGCATTGAACACTGCTCTAATGACAAATCCTGATCTTGCATTGAACACTGCTCTAATGACAAATCCTGATCTTGCATTGAACACTGCTCTAATGACAAATACTTATCATGCATAGAACACTGCTCTAATGACAAATACTTATCATGCATAGAACACTGCTCTAATGACAAATACTTATCATGCATAGAACACTGCTGATAGCAAATCCTTATATTGCATTGGACATTGCTGATGACAAATCTATCAGAATAAATATCAACTGAAAATATTTTTTTCTAATTTTTTACCTTCTAATATTATTTTATACTTTATCATCTTCCCACATCTGTTATATAAGCGCATTTTAGGCCTGGATACCAGGTTTTATCTCCTCTAGGAAGGTATCTGCTACACCACGAGGGCCTTACGCTGTTGGTAGGGTTGTCTTGAAGAAGGCCATGGTTTTAAAATTGAAATAGTCTCGTTAAAAAAAATATATATTTATTCAACTAGAAGTGGCGCTTTTCCTCAGCAATGCTCATATGATCAGTATATACTAATGTTTTCTAGAAACTCTCCGTTCGGACCACAGTACTGCCATCACTTGCATCGAATCGAACACATTGCAGCTGCTGTTGTTTTATCATATCGAAGCAGGAATAGACCGATCTCTTGCGTTCGAATTGACGGATAATTATTATTGGAGTTCAATTAGACTGTGGCAATGTATGGCAAAGTAAATAAATAAATAAATTTAATATGTGAAAATCTAGATGATGTGACATGAGCTGAATGTACCTAGTGTGCATTAGGTTGGAGTCGATACTCCACGGCGCCTTGGGCGTGGCCGGCACGTGGAAGTTGTGCTCCTGAGCACATAGGAAGTTGAAACGTCCTCCCGATTAGTCTGCGGACTGACCTTGGCGTACTGGATGAGGTCGAGGCGGCCCGGGAATCTCTTGTAGAACTCGGGGCGGCGCCAGGGGGGCGATCACCTGCACAGCCACCGCGTGTGAGAACTTTAGTGTGGATTGGTCAACAACTTGACCAATATTTCCTACATCACCTTATTTATGTCGATTGGCAATCTGGAGTCATATGTGGACCAAATAGATCCTAACCCGACTCCGACTCTCGTGGAACACCCAATAAATGGCCGACACTATTTCTGGCAGATGGTTTTCTTCACCACAATTATTTGAATTTTTATAGCCCAAGAGACAAAGGCTTGTGGAACCCTAAATATATCAGATCTCCTTAAATATTTGGCCAAAAAAATTGCGTAAAGATTAATGTGATTCACTTGCGCTAAAAACCAGGTGTGGCGTTGAGAGGGATTTGTTCTCTTTGCTGGTTATGGATATGAAGTCTCTTCAAGATATTGAGAGCAAGTAAAACCAGAAGCCTCTAACTAGCCAACTCTCTATATAACACACATATAATACAATTAACCTCAATTCTAAAATGGGCCTTAGCGATCTGGCCATGTTGGCGCAGCTGGAGAAGAAATGGGGGAGGAAAACATGCAGGTTTGAATTCCTCGGCAGGCTGATTGAAAGACATTTTCTAACCCTATAGTTTCTAATGAAGGACAGGCACGTAGAAAGTGCAAAGTAGGTGCAGAAAGGGCAAGAAAGAGATAGGAAAGCCCAAAATAGACACTTTCTACATGTGTGAAGCATGCCAGGTGTCTCTTTGTATAAAAGACTGATTTAAAGCGAAGATAATCTATTTGCAGCAACCTTTATTTGATAATGAATAATAGCGAATGTACCCGGCTTCGCCCGGTTTTTACCCGAGTAAAAGTTTGCCTAACGAACATTTGTTAAAACGATTCTAGCAAACATCCAATCCCTACTGAATCTATACTTGTCTATACTCTCGATAATTTGAAAAATTTCCCGGTCCCTTGAAAAATATTCGATAAGTTAAATAAAATCAATATTAATTGGTCCCCTCGGTAATTTGAAGTTGAAGGAATAGTATCTTGCCACAAAGAACATTTGTGAATAACTGTATTTAGCGAAAGTACCCGGCTTCGCCCGGTTTTTACCCGAGTAAAAGTTTGCCTAACGAACATTTTTTAAAACGATTCTAGCAAACATCCAATCCCCACTGAATCTATATTTGTCAAGATAACTTTATGTTTGATACTCTACTCCACCTAGCTGTACCACACGTTGCTGTGTTTGAACAAAAAGGAGTTTTGATACCTCACACAGTCCTCCCCACACAGGAATGCTATTTTTGGCGCTTGGCCCCCCCCGACAACACAATGGCCATCCCTCCCCTCATCTTCCCCCAATTTTACTCTTAAATCTTGGCCTTGTCATCCATTTTACAATATTGTAACAAAGTATTTATTATTTTATTAGCAAAGTATTATTTTACGTTTATATTTTGCTATACTCTGTACACTTCCCTCTTTTGTTTATCACTCATAGTTTGTTCTGGCCTGAAATAAATTGTTATCTCCTTCTGAAGTTTTTGTCTTCCCAAAATTTCCACGTGGCATTTTGGTGGAGATGCTGGGTACATTAGGGAAGACAAACTGAATAATTTTCCACGTGGCATTTTGGTGGAGATGCTGGGTACATTAGGGAAGACAAACAGAATAATTTTCCACGTGGCATTTTGGTGGAGATGCTGGGTACATTAGGGAAGACAAACTGAATAATTTTCCACGTGGCATTTTGGTGGAGATGCTGGGTACATTAGGGAAGACAAACTGAATAATTTTCCACGTGGCATTTTGGTGGAGATGCTGGGTACATTAGGGAAGACAAACTGAATAATTTTCCACGTGGCATTTTGGTGGAGATGCTGGGTACATTAGGGAAGACAAACAGAATAATTTTCCACGTGGCATTTTGGTGGAGATGCTGGGTACATTAGGGAAGACAAACTGAAGATCGCCGAAAAGATCTAGAGGCCATGGGTGCTGTGATCTACATTTTCGGAGACTTGCTCCAGGATTCCACCGACGTGTCAAGACTTCCCTCCAAGATGACGATGTCCCTATAGACGATACGAAGACAAAGCCGCTCTTCACGCCGCAAGAAAAAGGACGCAAAGGTACTAGGGACAAAGTTTCAAGACTTCGATGGAATCCTTGGCAGAAGCACGTCAGATCCATGTCAGTAACTACAATAATTGCTAGCTGCGGGCCACAGTTCCCATAGCGAAGGAGCTATGTAACAAAGTATTTATTATTTTATTAGCAGAGTATTATTTTTACGTTTATATTTTGCTATACTCTGTACACTTCCCTCTTTTGCTTATCTTTTGTTTATCACTCATAGTTTGTTCTGGCCTGAAATAAATTGTTATCTCCTCCTGAAGTTTTTGTCTTCCCTAATTTTCCACGTGGCAATATGTACAAAACATAGATACACATAGTTGATGGTAGAATAACCATGCTTCTTCATTTGTGATATTAAACAATATTGCAAACGAATTTCAATTGAACAATAATTTTGTAATTATTAAATACCATCATGAAAGTGTCTACATTAAAAGTAAAAATAATAAATTTAAAATGTCTAATTAAAAGTTATATATAGATTTATAAACGTATATAAATAGGTATATATACGTTTAAATATATTTTTGAAACACATAATTTATTTGAAAACACTTATTAAATTTTAAATATGTTTTCTTATAATATATAATATTGTGGCGAAGAAATAATTTATTATTTAATTTAATATTATTCAATGAAAATATTCAACAGATTATAAAAATATATATTACTCTGTATTTGTAAAATCATCCTTAAAATATTTCTTTGCTTGCTTGTTCAAGATTCTCTAGCTGTAGATAGTTTGGTTAATTTGTTAATATTTGTCGACTGGTCGTGCTGACGTTATCAATAAATGCTTTCACATCTCCAGATATACAAATACTTGATTTTTACGCTACAATATTAATGAAATGTCAAGTTTTTTTTACGTCATTGGAAAATTATATTATTAAATCCTCAAATTAAATATTAAATTTATTATACTTGGAACACATTTTAGCATTTTTACAATTTATAAATGTAATTTCACCAGATACCGCGAGAGGCGCTGCTTGCGAGTGAAGGTAGAAAATTTGCAAATAAAATTGCAACGAATATTTATTTCAAATCAAAATCTAACCAGAAACTTTCCAGGTAGTATAGTAAACAACTTCCCAAAGTTTCACGGCGATTGGATGTATGGTTTTTGAATCTATCGAGTACAGACAGACACACATTCATTTATATCTATATTAATAAAATGCAAATTTCATAAGTGGTGTTCGCTAAAAACTTTCGTTACAATGCATCAATTTCGACCAAATTTTCAACATTTATGTAAACGAGATGGAGCAGGTTTTGCTTAACATCAAAATATTTTTCCTAACTTTAACATGCGTAACTTCGCTGTTATCGATTAAATACAAAAAAATCAACAGAGTTAATTTTATTTATATACTAGCGGACGTACCGGGCTTCGCCCGGGTTTTACCCGAGTAAAAGTTTGTCTAACGAATCTCTCGATAAAGTGAACATTTTTTCCCCGGTCCCTTGAAAAATACTCGATAAGTTGAATAAAATAAATATTAATTGGTTCCCTCGGTAATTGGAAGTTAAAGGAATAGTATCTTGCCTTGGAATTGTATCATCATTCTTGTATGGATGTACCCGGCTTCGCCCGGGTTTTACCCGAGTAAAGGTTTGTTTAACGAATCTCTCGATAAAGTGAACATTTTTTCCCGGTCCCTTGAAAAATACTCGATAAGTTGAATAAAATCAATATTAATTGGTTCCCTCGGTAATTGGAAGTTAAAGGAATAGTATCTTGCCTTGGAATTGTATCATTATTCTTGTATGGATGCACCCGGCTTCGCCCGGGTTTTACCCGAGTAAAGGTTTGTTTAACGAATCTCTCGATAAAGTGAACATTTTTTCCCGGTCCCTTGAAAAATACTCGATAAGTTGAATAAAATCAATATTAATTGGTTCCCTCGGTAATTGGAAGTTAAAGGAATAGTATCTTGCCTTTGAATTGTATCATTATTCTTGTCTCAAATAAATTGCCGTGTCATTCTGAATTTTGTCTTTGCCAATTTTCTACATTACAAAATCATCGTATCATCATGATAATATTTAGAGCAGATTGTTGAATTATAACAGATAAATTAGAATATTTATCTTGATTATTTCTAGGCGAAAAGTTATTTCAAAAATTTTATTTGCTAGAAACCTTCCCAGTACTATACTAAATAACTTGCCAAAGTTTCATGACGATCCAATGAGTGGTTTGGTCAGGCATAAAGGACAAACAAACAGACACACATACATTCATTTTTATATATATAGATAAATACAAAAAAAAAAATTCAGCAATTCATTCAACTCAATCTAAAAAAATATTCAAAACAAGCACTTTTAAGATAACACCATATGTAAAACAGTCGGCCAAGAAAACAACAACGATATTACATCTTTCTCACATATTCACACACAATCTTGATTAATAGTTAAAACTAATCTTTAACATTGTTTATTATACTTCATAATATATAATATTCGTTAGGCAAACTTTCACTCGGATAAAACCCGGGCGAAGCCGGGTACACATCCGCTAGTATATATATATAGATAGTAATTTGTATAAACATTCTTCCTCTGATTTATAATTCAATAAAACATCCAGCGCTAAGTATATTGATTTTATTAATGTGTGCATGTATTCAACAATAATAATAAACATTTACTGTTAATTTTACTCACTCTATATATTTATATAGTGTGTTGTGGAGAGAGAGAATCTGTATTTTAAACCCTCTCCACTATGGGATAGATAACTTCGGATGGCCACGAGAGAATGGTCCTCAGATTTCAGAACACGATGCAAAGTTTTCCTGCAACGGCGAAAAAAAAAAAAAAAAAAAACGGATGTGATGTCTTTGCAACAACACTCTGGGTACATTAGGGAAGACAAACTGAAGATCGCCGAAAAGATCTAGAGGCCATGGGTGCTGTGATCTACATTTTCGGAGACTTCCCTCCAAGATGACGATGTCCCTTTAGACGATACGAAGACAAAGCCGCTCTTCACGCCGCAAGAAAAAGGGCGCAAAGGTACTAGGGACAAAGTTTCAAGACTTCGATGGAATCCTTGGCAGAAGCACGTCAGATCCATGTCAGTAACTACAATAATTGCTAGCTGTGGGCCACAGTTCCCATCCACGTACCTTGATGCCCGGCTGCAGGGCGAGGCAGGCCAGCTCAAAGCGGATCTGGTCGTTGCCCTTGCCCGTGGCCCCATGGGAGACGCTTGTGGCGCCGTGCTCGCGAGCAGTAGCGAGCAACTCGCGCGCGATGAGCGGCCGGGCAAGCGCGGTGCCGAGCAGGTAGCGGTCCTCGTAGATCGCGCCCGCTGCTACCGCCGGCCACACGAACTCCTGCACAAACTCGCGCCGCAGGTCCCGGATGACCACGTGCTTGGCTCCAATCTTCTCGGCGTTGGCACGGACCTCGTCCATGTCGTCACCCTGGCCCAGGTCGGCGCAGAAGGCCACGACGTCGTGGCCCGAATCTCGCAGCCAAGCCAGGATGCATGTCGTGTCCAGGCCGCCGCTGTAGGCCAGCACCACCGTCTCCTTGCCCGCTGCAGTCATGACTGACGCGCGCAGCTCCGCCATCGGAAGATGACGTGTTTTGCCGATAGCAATGGCAACCTATTGAAAAAGACATGCGTGCGCGCCTTTCGCGAATCTTATTAAAATTTAATAAAAGAAGTAAATAGTTGTACATTTTGTTGAGCTGTAGAATTGGCTTTGTCATTTTACCAGGCAAACACCTCTTGACAAATTCTGGAGATATCACAACTCCCCTGTGGATCTCGCCCTGGACGGACGAACGCCTAGGTCACCACCGAGTCATGCCTGCTGGATTGCAGAGACGGTCAATAGATGGTGCATAGTTTTAACGTATATTTTGACGGGAGAGGTGCTTTTTCTTTTAAAAGGAATAAATATCTTGATTGAAATATATACACTGCGTGACATTGAAAATGGAACACCAAGAAATAGTGGCCAGAAAGTGATGAAACTCGGCAGACAGAGAGAGACAGGGACGAACAATAAGTGATCTTTATTTCAAAATGATAGTCATAATACAGAGCGAGAACGGCGTCGGCTTAGTAGCAAGTAGGACCACCGCGGACGGCGATGCACGCAGCAACACGTCTAGGTAGAGAGTCAATCAGAGTACGGATGGCGTCCTGAGGGATGGCTCTCCATTCCCTCTCAACCATTTGCCACAGTTCGTCTTCTGAACGCGGCTGTGGCAAGGCATGCAAACGGCGTCCAATGATGTCCCAGACGTGCTCGATTGGTGAGAGATCAGGAGAGTACGGTGGCCAGGGAAGCATCTGTACATCTTGCAGAACTTGTTGGCTAATGCGAGCAGTGTGCGGTCGGGCGTTATCCTGCTGATAAAGGGCATTGGGTACCCCCTTAAGGTAGGGGAGTGTCACCGGTCGCAGCACATCATCAACGTATCGTTGGGCCGTCATAGTGCCCTGGATACGAAGTAAAGGTGACCTGGAATCATACGCGATTGCGCCCCAAACCATGATTCCACGTTGTCGCACGGTGGGGCGTTCCACAATTGCTGCCGGATTGGACCTTTCTCCACGTGACTCCACACGCGTACACGGAGACTATCACTGGACAAGCAGAAACGCGACTCATCTGAGAACACGACCCTGTGCCATTCCGTCGTCCACGTCGATCTAGCCCGGCACCATTCCAAACGTTGGCGCCTATTCGGTGGGATCAATGGCAGTCTTCTTAGCGGACGGCATGAGTGCAAGCCATTAGCAACCAATCGACGGGAAATGGTTCTGGTCGAGATGGAATGATCTAGGGTGTCTTGCACATGTTTCAGGATGGCGGTAAAAGTGGCTTGTGGGGCCGCCACTGCTTGTCGAAGGATACGCCGATCCACACGTGCTGACGTCACTATGGTTGCACCGACATTCCTATAAATTGCCACATTTCCTTGTTCCAACCATCTTCTCCACAGTCGGTGCACCGTGGACGCACCAAGGTGTGTATCAGCTGCGATTTGACGTATGGACCAACCTGCCCTTTTCAGTCCGATCACCATGCCCCTCGTAAAAGCGTCTGTCTGCTTGAACTGCCTCCGTTTACGATGACCTGGCATTCTCTGTTATTACACGTGTCTTTTGACACAAGAACAAAATTTCTACAATGATTTTCCTTGAAGAAATAACGACACGAATACTGTCCTTTCTGCAAGTTCCTTCCCTTATATCTTACTCCATGTGCGCACGAGAGCTGCGCATTTTACATCATTTGCATAACTCGGTTAGGCGCGTCTACCCTGAAATTTGCATAATTTTCTGGCCACTATTTATTGGTGTTCCATTTTCAATGTCACGCAGTGTATTTTTAAAAAATTGACAAAACTTGGTTCAAGATGGATAGAAAACCTCATTCGGGACGGTAAAGTCACTCAAAATGCTTTTTCGAAAATCTTTCTCAATGGCGTGGCTGACTGGGAATTATGAAAACAAATTGAAATAGACGTGGGTATCAGAGTGGTTCACTACCTGATCCCTTTACAAGAATGTCCTATATAGTTTTAAAAATGTCATAATTGGATAAAAATTGTTATAAAATTATGAAATTATGGGGCTTCCTGAATATAGGATCAAGACTACAATATATGATATCCTGTAGAAGACAAAAAGTAGAAAAGGTTTGGACGAAGCTGAAAACATCTATTTAAACAACAATCATCGTCTATTCCCCAACACAGATGTCGCGCGCCTTGATGTCTAGCAGTTTATTACCCAACCCACACTGTCCAACCTATGCAGCGTATCTTGATGCCAATGGTCTATTCCCACCACAGATTGTCCCACATTGGCGCGAGTCCATCAGTCTATTCCCAAACCCACATTGTTCCACATATGCTGAGATGTCCAACATCTCTGTGTAGGGCAGCCCTTGGAGCGGAAGTTTTTAAGGCCACAGAACTCTTCACATCATCTACATGCTATTAATTAATTGGAAACAAACACCGTGTTTCAAAAGTTTAATTTGCAATATAAAAACGAAATTGCCTGCTCAGCTATATATATATGTTCGGTTCTAAAATTATTTATTACATTTCGCCCATCCATATGTGCCAGCAGTTCTGCTAATCCTGCCAAGCCAAGAATTCTTAGAATTCTCGAAGAAATCTGTCCCGCTTCCGCAAAGTTGCGCCTTAGGAGGCAAAACGGATGTCCTCTGGCACCTGGTTGGGATGCTGCTGTCAACAGATATTCTATCAATTTAAACAATACCTTGATTAACTGCATCATCTGCTGAAATATCGCACTCTTGGTTTGCACTGAAATCTTTATTATTTAAATTCAGCATATCTTAACCTAAATTATCAATAATTATAATTTATAAATTTTCTTTTGATATTTATTTAATACTAGCCGAATGACCCGGGCAACGCCCGGGTTTTACCCTATTAAATGTTTTTATTCAAATACGTCGTGGATGTCACTCTTGTGAAACGTCCCGCTCCAAACTTTGTGTTTTTTAAAATAAAAAATAATAAAAATGTAAATTCCACAACGATATTTGAAAATTCTATTATTTTGATTTTCAAATACTATTCGTTACAATTATAAATTGGCGCCGTGGATGGCACTCTTGTGAAACGTCCCGCTCCAAACTTTGTTTCTGAAAAGCGATATTTTTATAGAGAGATGATCTGGCTTTGTGTCTTCTGCTCGAATGAATGTTTTTCTGTTAAAATTTTGTTCCTGCATATTAAAAATGAACTGGCTTTACCCGTGGTCTCTGCTTTTTGGAATTTTTCCCCATATAATTTTGTATCTGATAATCAAACCTGATACAGCAATATTGTCATCATCATTTTCTGACTAAAAAACAACTATTTTTGCCCAGAACCTGTCAATTTAAAATTTTCTTGGCTAAAAATCTGATAAATTTCTCTTCCAGATTTTTCTCTATGTCCTGTTAAAACACGTTTTACATGTCTATTAGGTCAACTGATATTACCTCCCATCTTCACCGCTAGAGGCGCTGCTTGCGAGCGAAAGGGCAAATTTGCAACGAAATTTGCAAATAACTCGAAGAATATTCGGGATAGAGACCTGAAATTTTCTCTAAAAGTTTTTCCAGATTTTACTATATACAGTAAAACCCCGCTAATACGAACCCTGGATATAACGAACCTTCCCTTATAACGAACCCACGCCGATTCCCAATTCCATTCCATTGAAAATACCATCGTTATAACGAACTCGCGATTTTTAGAATAACGAACTACACCTATAACGAACCTATTTTCGATCCCAAAATAATAAAATCTATTTAAAATACTATGCTTATAACGAACTTAGAATTGTAATAAATATAAAAAAATTAAAACAACCAAATTTTGAGCATGTTTCAGCTCGCGGATCGCGATTTCAAAACAATAAATTTAGCGGCATTGTTTGTTTGAATTTTGCACTTTATTTTTGCTGTATGTTGTATAAATTTTAACACATTATACTTTTTATTAAATAGAATATATTTGCATCCATTAAATTTGAAATATAAAAATACAAATGGCTTCCAAATGAAGAAAACAAAGGCATTTTAAAAACAAAAGCGTTATTTCTTACAAAAAAAGAGGCCATTTTCAGAACTTTTCAAAGTGAAACAACACAGACAAAATGTTACGAACATATTAAAATAAGAAAATATAACCTTTCTATTATAAAAGATAAAATATAAAGCTATTAAAAATTGTTACAAAGAGGAATCAACCTCAACTTTTGCCGCGATCGCGATCGTACGTTTTAGGGCTAAAAAAAAAAAATCCAAATAAATGGTCCCGTGATGAAACAAAAACTATTTTTATACCATTAACTATGGTGATTTTAAAGTCAGCAATGTTTTGCATGACAGGTTAAAAAAAAAAACGAAATATAGACCTAGAAGAATATGTGGGAAAATGAAATGGAAGAAAAACACTAACTTTATTTGAATGGTGCAATGCTTGAAGAATGCTTTGAAGCAACAAGGTGTTAGAGCCATTTTTCCAAGTAAACAATGTATTATATAACGTGATAATGATGTTTTAAAATCATTTTATATCTTTGAATATATATTTAATAAAACTTTGCCTAGGATTTGTCTTGAATTTTAAATTAGACATAGAGGTACATTTATGTTAATGATAAGAAGAACCTATCATCTAATGATTTATATTATTATTCAGTATTAATGTAAGGAAATTGGTCAATTAAGGGAATTAAAACAAAGTGACCACTATTAAGAGGAAGCCTCTTCTTGTGTGTATGGCTGTCCTTTAATTATACGGTCTAAAATTTTTGAAAAGTAAAAAAAAAATAGCCAAACCGTGGCTATAGTGAACCGTGGCTATAGTGAACCAAAAGCTCTGTCCCATTGGGGTTCACTATAGAGGGGTTTTACTGTATACTGTTGAAATTTCAGTCAGATTAGTTACGTATTGTGGACGTGTATAGCCGACATAGGAACAAACACACATACATACATACACTGACTTTTATATATATAGGGATTTCAAAAACACAAAATACTCCATATCCCCGCCAGGGATAATTAGATTAATTTATAATTGTTAAACAGAAACAGTTTTATTGTAGCACAAAGTTGCGGTGGTCTGGCAGATTCTTCAGCCTTGATTTTCTCCTCAGACATGACTTGGATCTTTCCAGAGCGTGTTTCAACCATACCACAAGGTTAGGTAGGTGAATAATGAGACAATTATATTTTAGGTAGACCCCAGAATAGTAATATTAATCATATAAATCTTTAAACAGGTCAGTATTCACGACTTTGCAAAGTGCAAAAATGACAGACCACCCGATGTCTTTAGACAGTCACAAGAAGTTACCCACTGTTTTTCCAGTTGAAATGAACAAAAAAATTGTTTCAGGATCAGGTTTAACGCCAACTACCTGATAGGTGGCGGCATAGTCACCATGGTGGGGGCCTTCCACTACGTCTGGTACCGGATGCACGAGGACAAATTTCTCTTCCCAGAGTACCACACAGAAAATCCCAAGAAGCTCCCCTTCGGCATCCACTTGAAATTGAATCCTCCCGAATCCTAGATGAGGACTGCGTACAAATTTGGTAGTTTCATATTGAAACAATGTAAATTAAAATAAAGTTATGATGAATGTGTTGGCTCTACAACTTCTTGAATAGCTGTAGAATCCTCCCATAATTTTAGCGTTAGCACTCCGACCTCTAGAAATGTATAAATGATCATAGTGCCATCTTGAGGTGGGCCATCGAGGAGTGTTATCCACAAGTAAAGTGTCTGCACCAAGTCGATTCAATAGCACCCCAAGTTTTTTGTGTGGAAAATTAATTTTAGGTGATAACATGATGATTGTTATGCTGGCTCAATATTTTAAAATTTCTTCTATTTATGTAAATACACAAGGAAGCCCATGTATATTTTAATGAAAATTCATTGTAAAGATGTTGCTAAGAAACGTTT
>CP092868.1:2622418-2646142 GCA_030710605.1 Cordylochernes scorpioides
AGTTTTGGCACCTGTAATTAAAATTTTTACAATAGCGATTGCAATGGTCATCAGGTTTTTATATAGTTGGATATAATGCTAGAAAAAATTAAAATATTGTTTATTAAAATTCATAAGGCGTTAAATATGAACATCCATTTTTCTTTGCCCAGAAGCCTACATTTTTGGTGGTTAAAAATCTTTTTAGCACACTATAGCCTTCCAAAAATTAGAAATTGGTCAGTTTGATTTCATGGTATACAGATGTTATGGTTTATGTATAGCAATTCAAAAGGCAAAAGGAAGCGTTTCAAACCCTGAAAACGGCACTATTAAGTTCACCAATTGTGGGTCAATTTAATCCAAATGCGCCCACTTACATTAATACCAATGTGTCCATCCAACATTGACCTAGGCTCTATGTGCAACACTTGTTCAAAACATCAGTGGTGAAGAGAAGGTCATTTCATATTTGAGTTGTACTCTTAGTAAAGCTGAGCAAAATTATCCCATCACCGAAAAATAATGTCTAGCCTGTCTGGTCAATTTCAAAATTATGGCCCTACCTTTATACGGAAAATACTTTAATGAAATAGTAACCAATTTGCATTGTCATTTATGTAACCTACATAGGTTTAATAGGTAAACCTTCTATGGAAAACACCATATTGAAGATTGGCTCTATAATATTGTTAAAAATGATTTACTTCAACCTTTTTAAAGATTGTATTCCATAGTTTGATTACACTGGTCTACACTGAAAAATAATTTTTTGATAATGAATAAGTTTTTGACTTAATTTGAGGTGCTGATCACGAATATAATGTTAGTTTTTTATGTATCTTATCAATTTTTAGAGATAAAACATATACATATTTAGGCCACAATGTGGTACATCAGTCCATATAAGCGGTAGAAAGACACATTGAACTCAAACAAAAACCTGAGAACGTCATACCCAAAAGGTACTTTATTTACAGTAGTAAGAAACGATCTATACAAAAATAAAATGTAAAATGCTACAGTCAATCCTTCATGAATTTCAACCTTTTTGATTTTCTCTTATAAGTGTATTCCGGCAGGTCGCGGGACAGATTCCAGCAGTAATCTGCCATCATGTGGCAGACACCTTGATATCTCTCTTCCATCACTTTCATGTCTTGATAGAATCGCTCGCCCTGTTCATCACTATATGCACCGAGATTATCTGGGAATTTGTCCAGGTGACTATGCAAGTAGTGAACCTTAATACTCATATTTACACCCAAGGAGGAGCCTCCTGATTTGAGGTCTGTTAAAACTCCTGCTTTTATCTTTTCTAAGCTAATATCTGGAAAAAAAAGACACATATATTTAAAGCATTCTCCATCTTTATCTAGAGCCTTTACAAACTGCTTACATAAACCTAGCTTTATATGTAATGGTGGTAGAATGATTCCCCCCCCAGACACCAAAGGTTTGCTAATCACATTAGCTTTTCCTACTGTAAGTTCATCTCGAAGCGGCCATTTGTTTGTTTTCCAATGTATTTGCCGTGCCCTGCTATCCCACAAGCATAAAAAAGAAGGATACTTGGTGTATCCGCTTTGAAATCCCAGTAAAAAGTTAACCAATTTTAAATCAACGCAAATAAACCAATTATGCTCATTGTATTTGATTTTATTCAAGATGGTTTTTATATTTTCAACATACGCTATTGGAATAGATGCATATTTATTACCATTATGAAGTAAAACACATTTGAGGCTACGCACGGAACCATCGATAAATAGACGTCAATATTCAGGACGGTATTCGTCTAGTTTTAAAAAGTGTAGTAAGTCTTTTACATTAGTGCAGTAAACCAGATTTGTATCTTGCTGATAGAAAGGAAGGAACGAACTTTCTTATGTCCAATAAAAAATGTTAAGTTGACATCATCTTCGAGTTGGCTCATTTCTTTTAATCTTGATGCAAGCAGTTCCGCATCTTGCTTTGAAGGTCTCAGGTCACGTGTCAAATAATTAAGTTTTGGTTGTGAAAAACCTTTTGGACATTCTTGTTCTCTATAGTTCTCACTATCAGAATCATTCAGTTTGATATCTTTTTTGTGTGGTGTCTTCTGATTCATCATTAAGAGGATTATTAGCACTGGATGAAAAAACTGGGAGGGGACTATTTGGGCTGTAATTGGGGTATTGGAAGTGTAGCCGAATATAGGTCTTTGTATATAAGCTTTTTCTTACCATTCCTGTTAAAGTGTTTCAAGTCTTGTACGCAAAAGTAACAATCATTTTTATGATTTTTATGGATCACGCCAAACCAAGTTGAAAATTAGAAGCAGTTTGGACCATGAAAATAAAATAGGAAAGTGTGAAAAGTTTCTGAGAAAATATTTCGGTCCATACAAAATTTTAAAGAAGTTGTCAAATGTAAATTACATAGTAGAACCACCCAATAACAGTGCATGTTTCTCGACTCGTCTTATTTTAAAAAGAACTATGAGGAGGTCAATCATCTTGGCGACTCCTTTTATTATTGATTGGCTGGCATATTTTGCCGCCTCTATCTTGGAATTCAACACTGATGTTTAAATTTTCATATTTTTAAATATATTTGAAAATTAGAAGAAATATTCAGCCAAAGTGGTTCAAAAGGCTTAAGGCAGGGGACAGTGTAAAAGTTAAATGTTATTTAATTATATTTTTCAAAATAGTGAAAATATGGCTTTTTCACCAGAAAGGTGTATTTTCAAAAGAAAATATAAAAAGAGATATAAAGATGTATAAAATAATATATATTTTTGGGATTATTTGTAAAAAGGTCAATATATTTTTATATATTTTAAAAGTTCGTGATTTAAAAAAAAATGGCTTAAAAAATAACGAAGCTGTCATTAAAATTGAAAATCCCCTTGTTATAATCATAAATCGACTAAACTATAGCCAGGAAGTCAACAAGACAAATTGAGGCCAAGGAACTCTCTCTCTCTCTCTCTCTCTCTCTCTCTCTGGCGCGATAAGCTTTATAATAAAAACAAGGGGTTCTTTGAAAATTTCGAAAAACCTTGAATATATATAAATTGAAAAGTTTTTAAACATTAATAAAAATCCAAAACGAGTCTATATGTATTTATAATGCTTATATATATATTTTAAGATATTAATAATATTTAAAAAATAGTATTTTTTAAATGTAATTCTTTTATTTGGCCACAGGTGGCGTCCTCATCGGTGGCGTTCGCGGGTAAAATTATAGTGAAACTAAAAGTGGCGAACAAAGAACTCGATGCCCGTGTTTCGAAGGAGTCTAATTCACCTAAAATGTAAGTATTTTGTTTTCGTGTTTCATTTTGTAAATAATTTAACGGAGCGTCTCTCAGCGACATCAGTGGCGATTGAGGGAAAAGCTACTACGAAACTGAAGGCGATAATCAAAAGTGGGAGGCCTAAATCTCAAGGGAATCCTGCTGACAAAGGCTCTTAAATGTAAGTGTTTAGTGCCATGGTAAATTTTTGAATAATTTAACTTAATATAATGTAATGGCAATTTGCCCAGTTTGTCTCTCTCGCTGATGTAAAAATGAAAGTCCACTGATTGACACCACTTCTGGTATTTTTCGAAATTTAAACATCTGGGAGGTAAGAAAAATGGCGTCATTTTAACTTATCAGGGAAAGAGTTTCACATCTGCGCAGGGAGTGGGGGGATGCCAAATCTGGCGTCTCAACTTCCTAACCCAAATTCTTAAAAATTATAATTTTAAATTTCTTTTAATATATTTAGGAGTTTCGCAAAAAAGTCCTACCATGCTTTGAAATACGAGATCTCATTAGAAAACATTTAGATGAGATATTTATTTCTGCTACACCACTGGTAGTAACATACCGCCGAATACAGTCTGTTATATTTTGTAGTTTATTTAACACATATATATACTACAAATTGTATGTATCAGTTCTCCAATTTCCTTAGTTGTTTTCCAGGTTTTCTCAAATGATCTTCTTGTGCTTTTTCCTTTGATACAGGTTTCACATTTCTCTTGTGAACTTGGTAGCCCTAATTTCTTTAAACTGTATCTATTCAGATGTCCCAATCTTCTGTGCCACAATGTGTCATCAGTTTTGACTGCATGCGCTCTAACACTTTCAGGGTTACTGTCTATTTCTATTTTAAGTGAGTACAAGTTTTTATAATTATTACACTTAAAATTATGGTTTCTTGTAATTATAATTACTTCATCTTGTTTAAATATCACTTGGTGGCCCTTGTTGTGTAATTTTTCCTATGACAATAAGAGTTCTGTTTAATGCCATCAACTATTAGTCCATGGATTGCTATTGGGATGTTATTGATCTTTACATTTAAAGTTCAACTTTTATTAGCTGACATCTTTTTAACATTTGCAATATGAATTTCAACCTTATGTTCTAAAATCTTCACATCTGTCATATATTTTTCTAATTCACTTTTGATCAGGTTCTGTGTTGCTCCTGAGTCTAAAATAAAATGATCATTTTCATAGCAATCTATAGCATTCATTGCTACACATGATAGTTTGTCATCCATCTGATAGGCTTGTTGTCTAGGTTAACTCTCTCTTTGTCTTTCATTTCTCTCTTTTTGTGTTTGATTCTTTTCTCTTTTAAAAATTTTCTTTTTATTTCTACATTCTGTAGCCTTGTGACCTTTCTTGCCACAATTATAACATGTAAATGTGAATGATCCAAATGTCATTTCTTCATTCCTAGGTTCCCTTGTTTATTTTTCCTTTTGAGTTCTTCATCCAGCAATCTTGCCTTAACAAATTCCATTTTGATTTCAGTATTTATTGTTTCTATTGCTGTGATTACATTTTCATACTCTTCATTCAATGACAATAACAGATGACATATTTTGTCAGATTCATCCATTTTGGAACCTATATTATCCAATTCACGAATTATAGAATCAAATTTAAGAAAATGGTCCTCTAATTTTTCATTATGTTTGCATTTTAAAGTCAACAACTTTCTTTTTAATGTTAGTTTTGTAAACACGCTTTTTCTTTCAAATATATTTTCGAGCGCTTTCATCATTTCTTTAGCTGTTTTGGCATCCTTAATTATATCTAGAAGTTTATCAGTTAAACATTGAACAAGCGTAGATTTTGCCTTTGCATCTTTAATATATATATTGCAAATAACTCGCGTTCTTTTTCATCGACAAAATCATTAATTTCCTTTTCTAATGTTAGATGTATTTGTTTTTCTTCTAACAATAGTTTAACTCTAAATTTCCAGCTGTTGAAATTTGTACCACTCAAAATTGGCAAATTAGAATTAATTACGCGCATTTTAAAATATATTTAAAGTTGTACTTACTAAACACGTTCTTGATATTTCTGTTAAGAATGGTTGGGGAAAGCGGCTCTAGATGGCGTGAGCCACGGGATGCGCCACAGAGTACTCCACAGAGTGCGCCCACGTGACATTTTTCGACTATATAAAAGAAGGTATTTGAACGGAAAAGAGGATATAGTCGCGGAGAGGACAGGGCATAGTCGCGACGTGGAGAAGGTATCAGATCGGAGTTGGGTGTGTGGCTGAAGGTGGATCAAGGATAATTTGAAGAAGTTAAAGTTTGAAGTTAAAGTAAAGAGTTTTTTTGAAGAAGTTAAAGTTCAAAGAAGTTAAAGTTTAAAGAAGAAGAAGTTAAAGTTTAAAGAAAAAGAAGAAGAAGTTAAAGTTCTAAGAAGTTAAAGTTTAAAGAAGAAGAAGTTAAAGTTTAAAGAAAAAGAAGAAGAAGTTAAAGTTCTAAGAAGTTAAAGTTCAAAGAAGATAAAGTCAACGAAGATAAAGTCAACGAAGATAAAGTCAAAGAGGCATAGTGGAATGTACATATGTAAATAAACCATTTTAAGATTTGCAAATAAGAAAATAAAAGTTCAATATTATTAGAAAGGCTGAGAGTGATCTTTCTCTAGGATTTTAATGACTGGTAGTCATTCTTAGAAACAACACAAAAGACTTAACAATTTCTTTGTTATTATTTAAACTTCTGTCTCATAATCTGTTATTTTGCAGTTTATTTAACACATATATATATACTACAAATTAAGATACTATCTTATTTTATTATCTTTACCAAGATTACAAACATATTAATTAGAAAATTAAATTTTATTGCCCTCTATCGTTAAAATTTTACACAAATAAATTTACTGGCAATGCGTTTCTTTTTTAAAATCTCTACAGACCTTACTGCAATGATATGATTTAATGAATGAGAGGGCTTGGCTCATCAGTAGTGAACCCTCTCAGCGGTTTCGCCAAATTAATCTCTAGACCGCTCTACTATTGTATTGGACTGGTTTTGTTATATACCCTGCATTTTCTATGGAAGGCAGCTAAATGGTGTTTAGTGAACTATGGACATAAGCTTATAGGTCTGTAGAGGTACATACATATAAATTTCAAGGTGTTGCATCGAGCAAAGCTCTTCCGCGCAAAACATGTTTTCATAACCATTATATATTAGTAAATTAAATTTTATTGCCCTCTATCGTTAAAATTTTACACAAATAAATTTACTGGCAATGCGTTTCCGCATTCACTACTGGAAGGCAGCTAAATGGTGTTTAGTGAACTATGGACATAAGCTTATAGGTCTGTAGAGGTACATACATATAAATTTCAAGGTGTTGCATCGAGCAAAGCTCTTCCGCGCAAAACATGTTTTCATAACCATTATATATTAGTAAATTAAATTTTATTGCCCTCTATCGTTAAAATTTTACACAAATAAATTTACTGGCAATGCGTTTCCGCATTCACTACTGATGAGCCAAGCCCTCTCATTCATTAAATCATATCATTGCAGTAAGGTCTGTAGAGATTTAAAAGAAACGCATTGCCAGTAAATTTATTTGTGTAAAATATTAATTAGAGGATTATTTACAACTTTCTAAAAGGTAAACATTAGGGCTATACACATTCCTTTGTTCTGTACTGCCAGGGTTGCTGAAACACATTTATTTTAACACAGTCGAACCTGTTTTCAACACCCCAAGGGATTAGAGCTTTCGGTTGAATTAAAGGAAGTATTGAATTAAAGTTATATGATTAGCTAATCATCTAACTCCCTAAAATAATATTTTTTAAAAATAGCTTTGAATATAAATTAATAATATTAATTGAAACCATTGTGTGTGTGCTTTTTTGTATTCATTTTTTATTTTCATGATTAACTTTTAGTACCAGGGACAAAATGGCATTAATACATATTTTAGAAACATAATAATTGTAACAAATAAATTTACTGGCAATGTGTTTTTTTTTTAAATAATATAATCAAATATTAAATCTATAGACCTTATTGAAAGGAAATAAATATGGCAAATAAAAAGAAAATTTGAAAATATTATTTAAAAAGAACCATGAATGATCTGTGATATATTATTACTCTACTCTGTATTATTTATCATCATCTTGTAAACAACGAGATACATGCAATAGAATGTGTACGAGTGTAAGAATTGTAAATAGAATAAAATAATCATAGTAGCTTAAAAATAGTGTATCTTTTATTTATCTTTATATATATATAAAGTGCGATTTCTTACAAAATAATTTTCACCATTAATATTTAACAATTAATAGAAACGTATCAAATGGCGACGAAGAATTAACGTAAGTATGGCCACCACTAATTTAAATTATCCAAGGTTTCGTGAAGGTGAAGATCTAAATTGTTATTTGGAACAATTAGAAGAATGTTTTAAATTGAACAAAACATTAGAAGCAGACAAAGTATCTGTGTTATTAACGTCTATTGATGTTAATGTTTATAAGACTTTGCGCGATTTGTTGGTACCCAGAAGGCCAAGTGACCTTAAATATAAAGATTTAGTAGAGGTTTTAACCAACCATTTATATCCAATAAAAAATAAGCACTATGAAAGATATTTATTTCACAAGATTGTACAAAAAGAAAATGAGCCTGTGGGAAAATTTGTTTTGAGGCTTAAATCTCAGGCAGACAAGTGCAAATTTACTGACATAAATGAAAATTTGTGTGATCAATTTGTAAGTGGTTGCTTCGATGAAGCTACGCTTAAAAGGCTGCTAAGTGAACCATTTTTAACGTTTGATAGTGCAATAAATATTGCAAATTCTGTAGAGGCAGCGAAGTCACAAGTAAATTTGATGAAAAATCCTGGTCATGATATTGATAAGTTGAAAGCCAGATCTAAAAATTTTAAATTCCCATGTAAATACAATAATCCTTGCAAAATTTGTGGAAAGTCTAACCACGATACGAAGTTATGCAAATTTAAAAATGCTCAATGTTATATTTGCAATAAGAAAGGGCACATTGCTCCAGTATGTTGGAATAAAAAATCGGCCCAAAATTCTGGAATGAATAAACCCAATCAGAATAAATTGAATACTATTCAGTGCAACACATTAGAAAACGCACCAAAAATAATGGTAAACGTTAAAATTGAAGATGCAGACACTATAATGGAGGTTGACACTGGTGCAGACGTGTCTGTAGTTTCAAAGAAATTTTTTCTTACAAATCTCAAAAATGTCACTCTAGAGAAATACAGTGGACATTTGAAAAGTTTTTCAGGAAATTTGATTCCAGTTTTTGGAAAATGCTTGGTAAATGTTAGTTACAAAAACTATCAGGAAAAACTACCCCTAATTGTGACAGGCCAGTTTAATAACCAAACGCCGTTACTGGGCAGAAATTGGATAAGAATTTTAAAAGCTGATTGGCCCAATTGCGTTTTTGATATCTGTAATAATATAAATGTAATTTCAAATTTAGAACTGTTTTTAGAAGTATATAAGAGAGTATTTGAAAATAAAGATTTACCAATTCAGGGCATTAAAGGTTCAATATCATTGAAGCCAAATGCAAAGCCCAAATTTTTTAAATTTAGACCAGTACCCTTTTCCATTAAAGAGAAGATAGACAAAGAACTAGACAGACTTGAAAAAAGTCAAATAATTGAAAAAGTTAATGCTAGTGATTGGTCTACGCCTTTAGTAACGGTAATAAAGTCAAATGGAGAACTACGTTTGTGTGGTGATTTTAAAAATACTTTGAATAATTGCATTGAAGATGAGAAATATCCATTACCTACTATAGAAAACTATGTTGGGAAATCTAGGAGGAAACAAGATTTTTACCAAATTGGATCTCTCCTCCGCATATCATCAAATTGAAATGGATGAAGCATCAAAAAATCTGCTAGTGGTATCTACCCATAGAGGACTTTACCGATATAATAGATTGCCTTTTGGCATCAGTCCAGCTTCAGCCATTTTCCAGAGGTGTATGGACAGCCTTTTTCATGATGTTCCCAACACGGTGATATACTTAGATGATATTTTCATTGGTTCTAAAGATGAACAAGAACATTACTGAATTCTAAAAATGATCTTCGATAAATTGAAAGAGCTAAATTTCACCCTTAATAAAGAAAAATGCTTATTTAAAAAAAAAAAGACATTTGTTTTCTAGGTCATATTATAAATGAAGATGGTGTTAGACCAGATTCAAAGAAATTGGAAGCATTAGAAAGGTGTAAAAAGCCTTTCGACAAAACATCATTGAAGAGTTTTCTAGGGATGTTGAGCTTCTATTCAAAATACATACCTAATATGTCAACCTTGGCTGGTCCTCTTTATCAACTCCTAAAGAAGGACAATCGTTGGAAATGGTCTAGCCAATGCGAAAAGGCATTTCTGAATTTGAAGTTAACTCTATTAAATTCCCAGGCGCTTATTCACTATTCAATGAAGCTTCCATTAACTTTAACCTGCGACGCATCTGCCTATGGCATAAGTGGGGTCTTGTGTCATATTGTGGAAGGGGAAGAGAAGCCAATCACCTTTGTTTCCAGAACATTGTCAAGTGCAGAAGTCAAATACTCTCAGACTGAGAAAGAAGCACTTGCTATTGTGTTTGCAACTTCCAAACTGAGACAATACTTGTTTGGGAGAAAATTTGTGTTAAAGAGTGATCATAAAGCTTTAACGACTATTTTTGGAAACAAAAGACTTCTTCCGCCTTTAATTGCAAATCGCTTGCATAGGTGGGCTTTAGAGTTGTCTAATTTCGATTTCGATATTAGATATGCAAATAAAGATACCATGCTCTGTGCGGATGCATTTTCAAGACTTCCACTTGAGGAAATAAATTCAAGGGAAGACAACATTGATTTGGTGACACATGATATATCATTTTTAAATGTAACTCCATTGGACCACCTCATTATTGAAGAAGAAACCAATAAAGATCCGGTTTTAAATAAGCTCAAGGAATATCTATTAGAAGACCCTCAGTTAGCAAAAAAGGATGAAACAATGAAACCATTCCTTTCAAAATTGGAAAATTTTTCTGTACTGCAGGGATGCATTTTTGTTGATTCTAGGGCAGTGATTCCAAGAACCTGTCAAGATCAAATGTTGAAGTTACTTCATCAAAGTCATATAGGAATCAATCGCATGAAATCTCTAGCCAGATCTTCGGTTTGGTGGCCAAAAATGGATAGTCAAATTGAAGAGTTTGTGAAGGAATGTTCTCCCTGTATGCATCATCAGACAGCTCCTCCTGCTGAGAACACACCTTGGCCCAGGACTAACCAACCGTGGCAGCGAGTTCATGTTGACCATTTCTATTTCAGAGGTGATTGTTATTTATTAGTAGTAGATGCAAATTCAAATTGGATTGAAGTATTCCCAGTTAGAGGTACTACTTCGCAAGAAAATATTAAGCTTCTACGGGAGTGTTTCGCCAGGTATGGATTACCGCAATGCTTAGTGTCTGACAATGGCCCCCCCCCTTCAATTCGATTGAATTTAAGGAGTTCTTACGGAAAAATAATGTATACCACTTAACCTCGCCAGCATATAATCCCTCGTCTAACGGAATTGCTGAAGTTTCGGTAAGAATAATAAAAAAATCTCTGGAAAAGTCGTTAGAAGAATCTCCAAACTCAAATATGGACTGTATTTTACAAAATGTTCTGTTTAATTATAGAAATACGCCTACTTCTTTAGATAAGCCTCCTGTAGAACGTCTCCTAAGTTATGTGCCTAGAACATTTGTAAATTGCTTGAACTCTGAATTTATCCAGAAGACTTTTGGGAGAAATGAGTGTGGAAGGCGACATTTTCAAGTTGGAGATAAAGTGCTGTTTACAAGAGTAATACAAAATAGGCGCAAATGGTTCAAGGCCCAGGTGATACGACGACTAGGTTACAATGTTTATCTAGTAAAGAACCTAAAAGGCACATTTAAAGTGCATGTCAATCAGATGAGGACAGGTTCAGATACCAAATATGCTGAAGATTCTGATTGGACCTTGGACAACGCTGGAGCAGGACCTCACCGACTGGAACAAGACCCTCAAATTTCCACATCACCTCCGCCTAGGAGATCTACCCGACCTCGATGCCCTCCTTGCCGGTTTTCTCCAACTATGAACAATATAAGGAAGGAGGAATGATCTGTGATATATTATTACTCTACTCTGTATTATTTATCATCATCTTATAAACAACGAGATACATGCAATAGAATGTGTACGAGTGTAAGAATTGTAAATAGAATAAAATAATCATAGTAGCTTAAAAATAGTGTATCTTTTATTTATCTTTATATATATATAAAGTGCGATTTCTTACAAAATAATTTTCACCATTAATATTTAACAATTAATAGAAACGTATCAATGAACATCTTAAAAAAATTCCTTTATAGATGTCTGTTTTTGCACCGAAATCCTAATAAGGATGTACTCCAGGTGGTCATTTAGAAAAAAAATGCACGTCTTTCTTCCTCTGAAATGTCTTTTAATAAATCAATTTTATTTTATTAAAGAGAGAGAGAGGCATCTACTGCTGCTTCAAGTGTTATTGTTGTTGTGTTTAAATCTTTTATAATAACACTGAAATGGAATATTGAAATAAATGTTATCACAATCATTGTGGCTACATTTTATAAAGATTTATTAATTTAAAAGGAAATTATTCGTGCATTTTTAAATAACTACAATATTTCAATGCTGAAATTTAAAATAATATTAGAGCACAAAGCCTAAATTCCCGCGTAAAAAAAAAACCACTCGCGACATTACACAATGATACTGCAAAGTGAAACTTAAACTAACCAGAAACAAAAGTGCGTAGGCGCAATCCTATTCGCGCCCGCTGATCGTCGCCGCTTCCCGCCGCTGTAATACCTTCTTAGCCTTAAAGTTGTATGTAAAAAAACATTCAACTGTCGAAATTCAAATTTACAAATGGTCGAACTATCGGAAGTGTCGTAATTTTGATATTGTCGAATTACGGTTTGTAATTTGATAGGCCGGAGGTCGGGATATCAGAATATGGTCGAATTAGCATAGAGTGTCAAATTGGTGTGTGTCGAATTAACGAGGTTATACTGTATATATATATGAATACCCTTGACCCATTCATGCATAAAAATATATGAATGCTTTATAATTATGTATAATACATGGTTGTATATTATGTTTTCACTTGTACTAATCTAAATTTCCGTCAATACTATTACTAATAGTAATTGCTTGCCCTTGATTGCTTGCATATAAGTTTATGCCAAGGTCTTTCTTGCTTCTCTCCCCTATACTTTGTAAATAACATAGCTGATTATTTTAACTATTACTGTTATATATACCCTCTACTACTTGTAGAATCTGTATAAGACTAAAAGGTCTTAACAAAGCTTTTTGTTGTTGTATAATCTGCGCTACTAACAATATGTTCTCCATAATTTCTATGTCTTGCAATTTCTGTAAAGAATCTTCTATAAGACCAGTGTGTTATTTTTATATTTTCCAATTTCTTACCTTCTCATTTTTTATCTTTTTAATTTTCTTACTTTCTATGTCTCTTTGGTGCATTTTCTTTAATTATTTATTTATTTATTATCATTTACAAAGCACGCGATATCCGTCTTGGATATTTGCATGCATACACAAGTTTGGGAGCTTATTTACAGTAATTATTAATATGATTTTAGTTATTATAATAGAAATTATTAACATATTTGTCAGTTAGTTAACGATTTAATTACCTTATAATGAATATTAGTGATCACAGATAAGAACAGAAATTTAGAGCTATTTACAGCATATAACTATATACCAGTTATTACAGCCCAGGCTATCTATTACTAAAAAACATTCTACAAAATCTATTAAAATTTATATACATATATCTATTATTAACTATTTGATTTAGACAATTTATATTTATTTGATTTTTGACTCTCAAGTCCTCTACAAGTCGACAGTCCGTTAGAACATGTACAGGATTTTCTTCTTCTGCACCACATGAGCATTTAGGCGAGTCCGTCTTTCTGACTTTGTACAAATATGATCTAAAGTTACCGTGTCCAGTAAAAAATTGAACGTTGTAAAAATTTGGCTTGACATATTTGGGTATTTGGGAATCAGTGAAGAAGGACTTGAAAATGGTATTGGTCTTCTCATAGTATTTCTGCAATTTTCCCCTTATATAATTAGAAATTATATTCCTACTTGAAGCGTCAAATCGATTGTAATTTATTTCGGTTTTCAACATGTTAGATTCGATATTGTTGCACCAGGTTGCGGTTTGGCAGACTCTTCAGCCTGGATTCTCTCCTGTGCTGGGTCCTGCATCTTACCAGAGCGTGTTTCAACCATCCTAGAAATTTATAAAAGGGAATAACGAGATAAGTCTTCTTTAAGTAGCCACCAGAATCCTCTATTTATTTTCTCACATCAAAGAGAGCAGTGAAGTCACAGTGTACCTAAATACAAATGATGATAAATTAATAATCTGTTTTAAATAAATATCATAGAATATTTTATATAAAAATAAATAAATATATAATTTAAATTTCAAATATATTAAAACTAATATAAGAAATACGCCATTAATCATGATGTAACACTTCCCCCTCTCCAGAGGTCGTCACGTCCTCGTGATTGACCTCATCAATTCTTTCAAAATAGGGTTTGATTCTTGAGACATGGACAATCAATGGGTCTTGGCCAGGATTATCTTTTGGTTCAATTAAGTAATTTACGTTGGACAGCTTCTTTAATATTCTATATGGGCCAAAATATTTTCTCAGTAGTTTCTCACACTTTCCTATTTTCCTAATTGGTGTCCAAACTGCTACTAATTCTCCTGGTTCGTAGCTTCTTTCCATGTGTTTCTTGTCATAGTTCTTTTTCATTCTTTCTTGAGTCTTTATTGTGTTGTTAATAACTAATTTTCTTGTTCTGTTTATTTTGTCTAAATGATGTTTTATGTATTCATCATAATCATCTTTGTCAATGTCCACCGAGATATTCCTGTCGTCCAAAAGAGACGTGGGTTCTCTTCCAAACATCAGGAAAAAGGGAGAATATCCTGTGGTTTCCTGAATTGTAGTATTGTAAGCGTGAGTGATGAATGGGAGTATTTCGTCCCAATTTTTCTGATCAGTGTTCACATACATACTGAGCATATTGATCAATGTTCTATTTAACCGCTCTGTCAATCCATTAGTCTGGGGATGATAGCTCGTTGTGAAGCAATGTTTAATCTTGCACGTTTTCATCACCTCTTTCATTAAATTACTGGTAAATTGAGAGCCTCTGTCACTAATAAGATATTGTGGGGCTCCGTGCCGAAGAAAAATATCCTCTACTAGAAATTTAGAAACTTCTTTCACTGTTGCTTCCGAGACTGCTCTTGTTTCTGCATATCTAGTGTAGTAGTCCGACAGCACGATTATCCATTTTTTCCTGTTTTTCGTAGATGGTAGTGGACCAACAAAGTCAATTCCAATTCTTTCGAAAGGAAAGTTGGCTGGGGGGATGGGCTGTAGTAGTCCAGAAGGTAATTGGTTTGAGCCTTTCCTACTTTGGCAAAGGTGACACGTCTTAACGAATTCTGAGACATCCTTTAGCATGGATGGCCAAAAGTATTTACTCTTTATTCGGTACATGGTTCTGGCGACGCCCAGATGGCCATTCGACATATGATTGTGATATTCTTTCATAATTTCTCTCTTTTTATTCTCTGGAACCACAAGCAACCACGCCCTGCCTTCAGGGTTCGGGTTTTTCTTAAAGAGGCATCCATCTTCTTCTTTAAAGTTTTGCGCAATTGATCGCCTGCTTCCATTAAGGTTTTTCTTAACACTTTCGATAAATTTATCCTCTTCGTCTGTTATTTGATTTAAAAATAGCCTTTCAAAATCCTCATCCCAATCAGTTTCTGGTAAGGGCCCCCTAGATAAGCCATCGGCGTCCAGATGCTTCTTTCCCGATTTATGTATTATATCGAAGTCATATTCTTGAATTTTCAATGCCCATCTTGCCAATCGACCTGTTGGATCCTTCAAGTTTTTGAGCCAGCATAAGGCGTGATGGTCTGTTACTATTTTAAAGTGTCTTCCATAAAGGTAGGGTCGTAATTTTGACATTGACCAGACAACGGCCAGACATTCTTTTTCAGTGGTTGAATAATTTTGCTCCGCTTTACTTAGGGTACGACTCAAATATGAGATCACCTTCTCTTCACCACCGATGTCTTGGACAAGTGTTGCACCTATGCCGATGTTGGACGCATCAGTATGAACATGAGTAGGTGCATTTGGATTGAAGTGACCTAAAATTGGTGGACTTAATAGTGCTGTTTTTAGGGTTTGAAACGCTTCCTCTTGTCTTTCTGTCCAGGTAAATGATACACTTTTTTTTATAAGGTTGGTCAAAGGGTCAGCAATTTTTGAAAAGTCTTTGATAAATTTTCTATAATATGAACACATTCCCAAAAAGGATTGTACTTCTTTGACCTTTTTGGGCCGAGGAAAATTTCTGACAGCTTTGATGTTATGTTCCGCGGGTTTTATACCATGTTTGCTCGTTATATAGCCGAGAATCTCCAATTCTTCAAAAGCAAATCGGCATTTTTTGTCGTTTAACCTTAAATTAGATTCACGAAAACATCTAAAAACAGCTTCAAGTCTTTTGAGGTGCGTTGGAAAATCCGGGCTATATATGATAACATCATCCAGATAACACAAACAAATTTGCCATCTCAGATTTCCAAGCATATTCTCCATATTTCTCTCAAAGGTAGCAGGCGCGTTACAAAGTCCAAAAGGCATCACGTTGAATTCATATAATCCATGCGCTGTAGTGAAAGCTGTTTTCTCTTTGTCTCTTTCTTCGACTTCAACTTGCCAATATCCAGATCTGAGGTCTATTGCTGAGAAGTGTGTAGATCCTTGGAGAGTATCCATAACTTCGTCTATTCTAGGGATCGGATAGACATCTTTTACCGTCACATTATTCAGTTTTCTGTAGTCCACACAAAATCTGTATTTACCATCTCGCTTCTTGACCAATATTACTGGAAAAGACCAGGGGCTAGAAGATGGCCTAATTATGCCTTCTGTAAGCATCTCGTCAATTTGCTCTTTTATAATATCTCGTTCTTTAGCACTTACCCGGTAAGGCTTGTGTTTAATTGGCTTCGCGTCTTCTGTGTCTATCCGATGTTTTGCCAAATTGGTTCTCCCTAATCTCGATAAAAAAAGATCTCCATACCTTTCTAAAACTTGTTTTAACTCCTTCTGTTCCTTTGGTGAAAGATTTTCGTTTATTTGGAATCTAGGTTCTTCGTTCTTTTCTACCTCTCTTTCTCGACTCACATTTATTTTCGCTGGACTACTTCCAAAAGCCAATGTTTGGTTTTTCATTATTTTTAACGGTCGAGGATACGGATTAGTTATCCAGATGTGTGTTTCCCTATTTATAACATTGATCAAGCTTCTTGCTAGACGAAGTCCATTTGTTTGAAACATTTTGCTGCTCTCTTCGATAATATATTCTCCATCCTCTGTTTCTACCAATGCCTTGATCAATTTCATGGAACATTCCGGTACAATGAAATCCTTGGCACTCTTTATTTTCAACATTTCAAAATTGATTTCGTCATGATTATTCGTCAAATCATATTTTATAGTTTCTTGCTTACAATCTATTTTTGCGTTCATTTTCTTAAGGAAATCTCTCCCAAGAATTAATGTCCGTAAATGCGTTTTCAATATCACAAAGTTGTGTGATAATGTTTCGTCATCAATTTTTATATTTAAAAATATACTTCCTACCATGTCCAATTTTTTTCCATCGGGTCCTGCACAAATTTTTGCGAGTTTACTTATACCATGGCCTGTATCGAGGGCCGTTCTGAGGTCGACCACTGAGAGGTCAGCACCTGTATCAACCAAAGCTTCAAAAGTCCCTATCTTGTCCACATTAATTTTTAATTTGTATTTAGGGTCCAACTTCTTGATTCCGTTTATGGTCGACTTGCTTTGATTGACAGATTCAGGCGCGACGCTTAGTTTAAATCTTCCAACACGGAATATCTATTCCGGGTAGGAATATTTGTCTGTGTGCTATGACATACATCAGCATAAAGCCGAGGTCCTGATTTCTCTGATGTTTCATTCATTTGGCATTTTTCTTCGACCTTCTCTTGGGTATCTGCTGGATCCTCTTCTAGGATTCTTATAAACTTGACCCTACAATAACGGGCCACGTGCCCTGGCTTGTTACATTTAAAGCAGATTGGTCTTCCATCTTCCGTCCTATTTTTGCTCACTTCTCGGCTTTTATTGTAAGTGTTTCTCTGAAGGTTTGGTTTCGGCACAAAGTTAGGATTATAAGGACGTCTAGGGGTAGAGGGCTGGGGAAAGTTGTTTCGATACTGTCTGGGGGTAGGAGGGGAGTCGTTCTTGTAATTATTGGAAACAGGGGCTTGGGGCCTGGAAGTGGTCTGGTAGTTTCGTGCGGCAGTCGGCGGCACGTACCTCGATTGTTGTTGGGGTCTAGAATAGCGTGGACCGTTATATAGGTTTCTGGATTTCTCCACACGTTCCCGATACTTCTTTTCAAAATAATCCATTTTCTTGCACACGACAAGAAGGTTATCGGTCGTTTTAGGAGGGTTCAGGTAGAGCGCGAATGAGTACTCTTTTTTCAGTCCTCCAATAACATGTTCAATTTTTGTTTCTTCTTCCATTGCGGGGTCAACCTTGTTGCACAACACTAGAATGTCTTCCGCGAACCTGATTGCTGGTTCATTCCAGTGTTGCATTCTGTTGAGCTTCATTCTAAGTTCTTCTTTATTCGCGTCCAAAGAAAAATCCTGAATGAGGCGGATTTTAATATTTTCCCAGCTCGTGAAACTAGCTTTGTGTAAATTCAACCAGGTTTTAGCGCTTCCCGTCATGTTCATGGCGGCATAACGAGAGATAATGTAGTCTGCCCAATGGTACAAGAAGCCAATTTCTTCAAGAGATTCAATCCATGGGCGAGGGTCTTCCGTTCCATCATACTTGGGGATGTCGATGTTGGGATTCAGGACAACTGGGTCGGAACTAGCATCTCTACCAATTGTTGCACCAGGTTGCGGTTTGGCAGACTCTTCAGCCTGGATTCTCTCCTGTGCTGGGTCCTGCATCTTACCAGAGCGTGTTTCAACCATCCTAGAAATTTATAAAAGGGAATAACGAGATAAGTCTTCTTTAAGTAGCCACCAGAATCCTCTATTTATTTTCTCACATCAAAGAGAGCAGTGAAGTCACAGTGTACCTAAATACAAATGATGATAAATTAATAATCTGTTTTAAATAAATATCATAGAATATTTTATATAAAAATAAATAAATATATAATTTAAATTTCAAATATATTAAAACTAATATAAGAAATACGCCATTAATCATGATGTAACAATATATTCAGTAAGTTTGGGGACTTGTGCAAGTATGTGTGTACAATCCAATGATGTTGTACTGTAGGCCTGTATACAATGTTTTAATATATTATATTGAAGAGAATTTAGTTTGTCCTTAGACTTTTTGTTTATGAATGGATACCATATTGGATAACCATACGTAATTGTACTTCGATATAATGTCTTATACAATATCAGTCTTCGTCTAAAGTCTAGACCCCATGCTTTCTTTGTCAGGCCAAATAGGTATCCACAAGCTCTAGTTACTTTTATGATCATTTCATTAACGTGAGGCGTAAAGTCCAGTTTGCTTCTGACTCGGTGATTTTTAATAGTCACTCCTAGGATCTTAAGTTCTTCAACCGGTTTAATTAACTTGCTACCTGAGACTATTATATCGCTATTGCATTTATATAAATACTAGACGAATGGCCCGGGCAACGCCCGGGTTTTACCCGAGTGCGAATATATTTTAAAAACGTTTTAATCTTTATCTAGATCTTCATCTTGTCTACACCTTGTATACATCTTGCTTCCTAGGGTTGCCTAGAGTGGCCGCTATAGACAGGGTGGTCTGTATAGACAGGTGGATGTATCACACAGCTGATAACAGGGTTGCCTAGGGTGACCGCTATAGACAGGGTGGTCTGTATAGACAGGTGGATGTAACACACAGCTGATAACAGGGTTGTCTAGAGGGGGGCGGGCAGGGAGGTCACGTGTTTGCTGGCGGCCAATGGGCGCGCATTCTATCCGTGAGCTTCAGACAGACAGACAGAATAAGGCAAATATATAAGTAGATAATATCTTTGTTTTTTCATCTGACAATTTTAATTTACGACTTTCACACCACTTATTGATTTTTCTTAATACATTATCTATTGTCTTTCTTAGTTGTTCATGAGTTTTATTCCAACATATTAACGTAATATCATCTGCATATCCTATTGTTTCACAATTATCATCCAGATTATTATTCAGTATCTCATTAATAAGAATATTCCATAATGTGGGAGACAGTGGTCCTCCCTGTGGACATCCTTTACTTAGTTTCTTATTAATTTCAGTTGAGGAATATCTAAATCTTATTCTTCTATTATCAAAGTATGCTTGTAGAAGTTTTATCATTGAAGCCTGCACACCATCTTCATCTAGTCTTTTCATCAAGGCCGGCCACCATGCATTATCAAACGCTGCACTAATATCCACTGCAATTATTGCTGCATATTCTCTTGTTTTATGTTCTAACGCAATTTTTATTATTTCAGTTAGTGCAGTAATAGTAGATTTCGATCTTCTAAAGCCATGTTGTCGTTCACTTAGTAAATTAAAATCTTCATAATATTTTATTATTCTATTATTAATTATTTTTTCAAATATTTTAGAAATGTTGGAATTAAGACATAAAGGTCTATAATTTTTATAGTTATTAAAATCTGTTTTTCCAGGTTTCGGAATAATTATTGCCTCTGCTCTTTTCCATTCAGCAGGATAGTATTGTAGGTCTAAACATTTTTGAAATAGTTTCACCAATATAGGAGCTATAAATTGTTTAGTGTGCCTTATCATGTTGTTTGAGATGTTGTCTATTCCGGGAGATTTCTTTGGATTTAATTTGTCAATTAAGTCGTTAACTTCAGTAATCATAACCATCGGTTTTTCTTTATTTAGTAGTTTTAAATTATAATTTATTATACTTTTATGGGTGTTTGTATCTTCTTCACATTTATCATCTGGAAATAAGTTATTCAATAATACCTCACCCTTCTGCAAACATTCCATATCAGTATTACCCTCCAAAATTTGCATATTTCTCTTCCGATTAGATCCACTTTTGATGTTTTTATACACCTTATATAAGTTTCCATAAGGGTTGTTCGATTTGTTTTCCTCCAGAAAAATTCTCCAGGATGCTTTCCTAGCTTTTTCTATTTCCCGTAAATACTTATTTCGTATGCTTTTATAATATTGTTTAATATGATTAGGGCAATTTTTGTTTCTATAGTAACAGTTTCTAAGATAATGACAGCGATCCTTTAAAAGCTGTAAATTCGTATTCCACCACACTTATTACTAATATTATTTTTTGTTGTCATATTATTATTTACTTTAAGTGAATTATGTGCTGCCTCAATCAGTATGTTCGTAAGTTCTTTTACCGTTTGATCAATCATTTCCGGTGTATCCACTATGTCTAGTAAGTTTTCAAATTTTTCTTGTTCAGTACTGTTAATTCTCTGACTAAAACTTAACCAGTTCGCATTTTTCTCATTAAATTTACAAGTGGAATAATATTTTTCTGAACTAAATTGTTCGTTTGTATATATTTCAAAAGATATAGCTACATGATCTGAAATTTGCGATATCTGCTGTGTCTTCCAATTACTGATCGCCGCAATTGCCTATTTATTTGTTAGTGTGAGATCAATCACACTTGCATCACGACACGTGAAAGTTTTATTATTATGGATAATTAGGTTTATTTCATCTATGATAGGGATCAGTCTATGTCCATTATAATTTTTCCTGATATCATACCATAACGGAGCTCTTTGGTGCATTTTCTTTAATTATGTTTCACCTCTTTAGGTGGTTAAACTTGTATTTTCACGGAATTTTCATGTTTTTCCGAAAAGAAGGTCAGGAATGTTATCTTTGTATAAACAAAACGGCCTAACAGAGTTTTCTCAATATCTCAACTGTCAATCTCTTACAGAAGAAATGGGAAATTCTCTTGGAAAATCCTACAGCTGTTATCTGACATCTGTCAGTTTTGGCCAGATAAGAGTGAACTCCATGGTACAAAGAGATTGTTCGATTGTCTCATAGCTGTTACCAAAATAATTCACCAAGACCTAACATGATTGGACTATTTCTTCTATCCTTGTCTTACTTTCTTTTATATTTCACTTTCTATGAATGAAGATACTGTAAAAAGTTACACTTCAAATTTTTATGACCTTCATTTATCAGCTGAGGAATTTGTATTAAGACGAAAAATATTAGTAAAGGCTCATGTATGAATTGTTTTTTTTATTCCTTTATTTATTTTGTATTTTTTTCTTTTCCTCGGATTTACCAAGACCAATCTGTTTATTAGCCTCATTGTCTTAATTAGGGTTTTCCTGTATATAAATTTAATATTGCCATTGAATGTGATTGGCTTTAAAAATTATAATATAATTTTTATTTTACTGGTGTTATTACTAAACACAAGGTAATAAGACCAAATCCAAATAAATAAATAGTTTATGACGTTTGGGTAACAGCATTGTTACCATCTTCAGACAAAAGTACTGAATCTGTTACTGAAACTATTTATTTGGATTTGGTCTTATTACCTATAATCCAAATTGTGCATTTATCATGCAATTATTAGTTTTTCCTGCATGTACCCTACATTTCTACTCGGGAGAATCTGTATAAGACTTAAGAGGTCTTAATAAAGCTTTTTGTTGTTGTTATTGTATATACAGTATAACCTCATTAATTCGACACTTTATGATAATTCGACCAGGTTTAAATGTCCTGACCTCAGGCCTATCAAATAAAAAATGGGAATTTAACAATATCAATAATTTAACTCTTCTGATAATTCGACCATTTTAAAACACAAATTTTGATAGTTGATTGTTGTTTACATACAACTTTACCGCTAAAAAGGTATAATAAAGGCGAGCGGCAGACGAAAAGCGAACTTTGTGGATTTTGCTAGTGCTATTGTTTTTTTTTGGCATAGTGCGCTGAGATTAATAATACAGTTAAACCTGTCTATAGCGCCCCCTCTAAATAGAGCCATCCTCTCTATAGCGCCCAATTTTAAATACGTAGTACGATGCGATTTACATTAAAAGTGACCTGTCTATGGCACCCCCTCTATATAGCACCCTATTTTGGTGAGTCCCAAGAGGGGGCGACAGGTTTAACTGTATAATTTTCTTTTGTATTTTCAACATAGAAATATTTTAGTTATTTTTAAATTTTTAAATATTTTCCTTTAAATAAATAAAAAAAGTTAAACACAAGGTAATAAGACCAAATCCAAATAAATGAATAGTGTGTGACGTTTCGGTAACAGCGTTGTTACCATCTTCAGACAAAAGTACTGAATGAGAAATTTTGCCACAGGATTTTTAAATAGTTACTGTTATCAAGTGTTTAAACAAGATAACAGATAATAAGAAGATATTTTTCTGAGAAATACAGAATATTATTCTTAGAATTAAAATTTTTTAAAAATATAATTAAACACTATAAACACAGTCGAACCTCTTTAATTCAACACCCCAAGGGATCAGAGCTTTCGGTTGAATTAAAGGAAGTGTTGAATTAAAGTTAGATGATTAGCTAATCATCTAACTCGCCAAAATAATATTAAAAAAAAATAGCTTTGTAATATAAATTAATGATATTGTCACGGTAGAGATAACGAGCACTACAAAAGTTTAAGTAAAAATAGTTTATTTAGAAAATGCAAGACTATATCTAAAAATTTATTTACATGTAAAATATATAAGAATCGTAAGGAGTGACTATGCAAATATTAATGATGATATACCACAGAATATTTAAAATAATTATTCAGTGACATTGCCCCCTTCCTAGATGAACAGCGTCCCGCTGTAATTATCACTTGAACAGATCAGCTTGGTCCTCAGGATCATGGTAGGGTTTCATTCTCAGTACATGGACAAGGTCTCTTGTTTGGCGTCTCCTGGTTGGTTGGTCCACAGGTTCAACTTCGAAGGTCACATTAGAGAGTTTCCGAGTAACCCTGTATGACCCGAAGTACCTTTTCATCAGTTTTTCTGAGAGTCCCACCTTTCTTATCGGGATGAAAATCCATACCAGGTCACCAACGTTGTAATCCATTGCCTCGTGCTTTGAGTCATATCTGGCCTTGTCCTTTTCTTGGGCTTTCAAGGTTTCTAATCTTGCTAGCTGCCTAGTCTCTTCGA
>CP092868.1:2646242-2718414 GCA_030710605.1 Cordylochernes scorpioides
TAGACGTATTGGGGGTTGGAACATGGCGGCACCATAAATAGACATATTGGGGATTGGAACATGGCGGCACCATAAATAGACGTATTGGGGATTGGAACATGGCGGCACCATAAATAGACGTATTGGGGGTTGGAACATGGCGGCACCATAAATAGACATATTGGGGGTTGGAACATGGCGGCACCATAAATAGACATATTGGGGGTTGGAACATGGCGGTACCATAAATAGACATATTGGGGGTTGGAACATGGCGGCACCATAAATAGACATATTGGGGGTTGGAACATGGCGGCACCATAAATAGACATATTGGGGGTTGGAACATGGCGGCACCATAAATAGACATATTGGGGGTTGGAACATGGCGGCACCATAAATAGACATATTGGGGGTTGGAACATGGCGGCACCATAAATAGACATATTGGGGGTTGGAACATGGCGGCACCATAAATAGACATATTGGGGGTTGGAACATGGCGGCACCATAAATAGACATATTGGGGGTTGGAACATGGCGGCACCATAAATAGACATATTGGGGGTTGGAACATGGCGGTACCATAAATAGACGTATTGGGGGTTGGAACATGGCGGCACCATAAATAGACATATTGGGGGTTGGAACATGGCGGTACCATAAATATTGGGGGTTGAAGAATCAATGACTCGGATCTAACACAGTATCAGGAGGCCAGAGACACATTCAATGGAAGTCACTCGTAAGTCCAAATCTTCAACACCAATCCATGTTACGTGCGGGCTATGTCACATATTCCATCCTTTTACAGCTGTTCATGTCACATGCGAACCAGACCAGGTCACACGTGTCCACTCACTTGAGGAAGGCCTCAATGTACTGCCGCAAGTTGCCGTGGTTGAGCCCACGTGGCGGTGGCTTCTGTGGCGGCAGTTCCTTGATCTGGATCTTCTCCTGGTTCTCCATCTTCTCCAGTTGCTGCACATTCTCTCTGTCACTACAGGATCCATCTACATCGCTGGTCAGTTTTACCTAGACACCTAGAATGTCTACCACCATCTGCAGCACTATATAGGATCTACCTCGACGTCGCCCTACCTAGCAGAAACTACCTCGGCTAACATGCTCTAGTATGTCACCTGGTTGCACAATATTTTCAGCTACGTCACCCACGCAACTACAGTTCATTTTGTCAACACTGTGATCAAGGTAATAGGCTTCTAGAAACATTATTTCACCACAGAAACGTCTCTCGATAGGAAGTAGTGTAGTATCTCCTACAGCCCCAAGCACACGCTAATAGTGGATATTTATTACATTCGAAATCACTAGAGAGTGTTTTAGTCTTAGCCAACTTGAGAACATAAAAGTGAATGGTGATAGATATCAGAGTTCATATTTTACAGAGTATTCATTAATCGTCCATATTCTTCATCATGGATTTTGCTGGTGGACATCTGTTTCTAGGTGGGTTCATTCTGGACAAGATATTTTGATCTGGACTCGCATGGGGATAATTTTCTTCAGCGGTATCTTCTTGCACCTTAATACCTGCTTGCGCCTTCTTGTCCTACCTTGAGCTCTTGCTTCTTAGGTATAACCTGGAACAACTGTTACCTGCTTGTTCTTTCTCTTCTTCATTGGTTCTTGCTTCCCTGATCGGTCTTGGAACAATTCCAAACTCTCTTGATTCAATCTGCACTCCCTCTATATTTTCATTTTTATATCTTTTTATTAATTGGTTTATTTGAATACCTTTCACTTCTAATTGGTGCACACTCTGCCACCTTATGACCTGGTCTCCATATATTTCTATAAAGTTCTTGCACCATACCTCTTGTCATTTATACAAAAACTTCTGAATATCCCATTGCCTTTTCTGATCCCATTTCTGTGTTTAATTTGATGCTTTTCTACCTTATATGTAAAGCATGGATGCAATAAGGTTAGTTTGGGTCTAAAAGAGGGCGCTCTAAAAACAATTCGGCAGGGGTTTTGCCTGTTGTTCCATGAGATGCAATTTTGTACATGTAAAGAATTATTGATATCTTGTATAAAGCCACTATATTGCCCTCGGTTTTTATATTAGGTCTCTTTTACAATTTTTACAGCCCTTTCTGCAAGTCAATTACCATTCAGCTTACCATGCTGGAATAAACGTCTGTTTTTTAAACTTTTAATAGCAAAATTTGCATTTCAAAAAATGTAAATTGGGGCCCATTCTTTGAGACTACATCCTTCGGAAGTCCATATAGTGAACATAGCCTTCTAATTTGTTCTGTTGTTTTATTTGTTGTATACATTTCATTGGGGTTACTTCTACCCATTTGAATGACTTTCCACTACAATGAAGAGGCTCAACCCATTTTTATGAGCAAAATATATGTGAATTCTTTTCCAAGGACCTTTTTCCCATTCCCAGAGTTGAAATAAGGTTTTGCTGGATTGGCTTGAACCATTTGGCAATTTTACAAGTTCTTTCAACTGATTCAATATTCTTATAAACATTAGGCTTCTTTCTTTCTCCATGACAACGTGTCTCTCGTAGACAGTTTCCATGACAACGTGTCTCTTGATAGATACAAGCTCCATGACAACGTGTTTCTCGATAGACAGTATCTCCATGACAATGTGTCTTTCGATAGACTATCTCCATGACAACGTGTCCCTCGATAGACAGTATCTCCATGACAACGTGTCTCTCGATAGACAGTATCTCCATGACAACGTGTCCCTCGATAGACAGTATCTCCATGACAACCAGCTAGCTAAGCTGCCACAGCAGGTACTTACAGAAGGAAGGAAGACGTTCTTGGCGGCCTGAGGTCGAACAGAAATATTAGAAACAAAATTAACAAAACAAAAATGGTGACAAAATAATTAATGGGAGCGAGAGCCAAAAGTAAGAAAACAAGGGAGCAAAAACATAAAGCTAAAGAAATGTAAGAAAACAAGGGAGCAAAAACATAAAGCTAAACAAATGTAAGAAAACAAGGGAGCAAAAACATAAAGCTAAACAAAAGTTGTAAAGTAAATGTTGTGTATCTAGGATGGATATTTTAATCAAACAAAAAAGTAATCACACAAAAAATATAACAATTTTATATTATAACATACTATTTGAACCATTTGGATTCAACTTGTATATCACCGAGGAAATTGCGTAGTTGGGTGGCGTTCGCTGATGGGAAATTTGATAATTTCAACGCCCAACGTGTATTTTACACGCCCAACGTGTATTTTACACGCCCAACGTGTATTTTACACGCCCAACGTGTATTTTACACGCCCACGGATATTCTACAAAAATGAATATCGATATGCACTGGCCACAAAAATTGCATCACCAAGAAATACTTGTGTAAATTTTCAGAACATTGGTGAGCTACATAATGGTAATGAGAGAAATAATTGATTGAAAATATAAAAAGGGTATAAACTTATTCAGATACACAGCTTTTATAAATATTTGGTGTATATTATAATAAGTACTATACTCACCCCGCCGTACTTCTGCAGGAAGAGGTAAAAGTCAGCAGCCGATGGGTAGAAGCCGTTGATCGGCATCCTGATGTTGGTCACCTGCCCCACCCCAATGGTTGTCGAAATAAACAAACAAACAAACAAACAGTGGATGTTGTATGTCAATATATGTCAGGCGTCCAATCTCCACGCAATCGCTCACAGTAATTAAACATTAATTGGGAGAAGTCTCCTACGGATGACAGTCAATGTGCTGAGTTCTTCCAAAGGTCGCGACTGACATTACACGGAGGATCGAGTGCTGCAGTCACCTTATCCGCCAGCAGCTCCATGACGCCGGCTTCCGCCAAGGTGCACTCCATGAGCACGTTGCCGATGACGCGGTTGGGGAAGGCCATCTGGCACCACAAAATTGTCACACCCAACGCTGGGCGACACTGGCGACTCACCGAGAACCTGGCGAGGACGTTGGAGCCGCAGCCCTGGCCCAGCGTCACCACGTACTTGATCCTGGACGGACATCGTGGGGGAGGTTGTTGGTGACGACACAAATTCAATTCTCCCAACATCAACTGGAGAAATCTTTATAAAAACACATTTCACTCTCCTCCACGGCGTCTCTAAATCCACTCGACGTTGCGTCAGAAGTCCGATTTAACTAGTACAGTGGTAACACTACACGTAGATGGAAAATTTGACCAATGAACACTGACCAATGAACACTGACCGACACTCACCTGAAGTAGTCCAGGACGTGGATCAAGTCCTCAGCCAGGTCCTGCAGCGAGGGGTACACGAAGCTACACACAACGACACCCTTCAAATATGAGCAGCAGGATTTGACTTCGCCACAGCAAACAATGAGATCAACAATGTGAAGGCGTTTTGATGAACATTCCCTTTACTTATAAGGCAATAACGCGCCATAAATATATTTTTTATCGCTATTTTTCATCGCAGTAAGGACAGTAGACAAATTTCTTTTATCTGTAAAAAATCATATTTACAAATCCCTTTGTAATATTTGACAAAATAATTGGCGCATGATGTGGCCATCCGATGTGTCAACCACCTCAGCTAGCTTGGTCACCTTCCCATAAATGGCAAGAGAGCGGCTGCAGCGTCAACATTTCTAAATCCGGCACTTTGCCCACATGGGAAAATTATTTCCAGCAGCACCAGCAAGTCGATGGCCCAACAACTTGCCGAGCGTTTGTTAAAACCGTGGGGCAGCATGTAATGAACAGCCCTTGTAGTAGATAAACATTCAAGACCTGGTGGAACTTATCTGATCTCGAGAGAGACGCTCCGTTTCTTGATCTCTAATTATATTTTCTTTAGTTTCCCTCCCACATAGTCAATCAGTCTAAATCTTTTTCTTTCTTAGTTCTTTATCATTCAGTTTTATTTCCCCCAGAACTTTCTTCAATAATCCTCCTCGTATTATATATCTGCCATTCAATCCCATCTTCTCACTCTCCTCCACAAACGCTTCCGTTCTTCTTCCCTCTGTGTTCCCCTGTCTCACACCGACTCCCACAGCCTCCTCTCTCTTTAACTCGAAGCTCTCTCTTTAGAAGCTCCTTTCTTCTATTAATCTTTTTTCCCATTTTACATTGGATAGGCTAAAGGATGAAATTGAAGGATATAGGGACAAAGAGAGGTTTTTCGTTTATCTGCACATTAAATAAAACGGACGCAAACTTGAGGTAAAATAAACATTTAATGATGCAAATATATTTATGGTGAAGAAATTTTTAACTCTCATGTGACACTGCGTGGCCAGGAGAGGGGCTCATTGTTTGTGTGGGATTTGCATAATTACACTGTGGCCATTTACACTCTCCGCCCTGTCACGTTCAGGTAATTCATCACAATGAGTGATCTAATTTTAACTCTTCAAACACAAATAGATTTAATAGGTTAATCCCTTAATAGAATTTTCAAATAGATTTACTGGCGAAGAAAATAACAACCGGCCTAACTTTTTTTTTATCAGCTCCGAGACGCAGTTCCGGAATTTCCATCCAATTTGCACACAAACAGAACGGAATGTCTGTGAACATCCGGGCTGTGGAGAACCTCGTGGATTGTAGCACGTGACTACAGACCCACCTCCCCGGCAGGTCCGCGGCGTCCATCTCGTGCCCCGGCGCTTCCACGTGCAAGAACACGGACCGCGCGTTGATTTTCTCCATAGTGGGGTGCTCTGTGAGCACGTGAAACTCGGCGTCTGCACCAAGACATCACAACACGAGGGACACAGGACGTGGCAGCAATACTGACGGTTGCTTCCCACGTCGTGCATCGTCAGGAATACCGGCGTGCGGTTTGAGATGGCGCCGAGGTTTCCCTGGACACGGAGAAGTCAAGTAGAATGGTGGGGATCTGATGCATGGGTCAACATTCCTTGTGATACACAGGTGGGAGTGAAATTTCACTTATAGGTTTGTGGTACAGCAGTACATGTCACACCCCAATGGGGCTACATTGCAGGCAATCATTGGGGCACCTGGGTACAACAATGGGGCTACATTGCAGGCAATCATTGGGGCACCTGGGTACAACAATGGGGCTACATTGCAGGCAATCATTGGGGCACCTGGGTACAACAATGGGGCTATATTGCATGCAACAAATACCTACATGGACACAAAACTTTTCTAAATGGATACAATAAATGTCCACATGGATACCACAATGCGTCTACATGTACCACTCACCTGGACGTAGACCGCCAGCAGACCGCACCTCTCCGTCTTCACCTCGTGTTTCTGGAACATACGATCACTTTGATAACATTGGAGGATATTGACGAGGCCCTGTTTTTGGATGCCACAGGTCTAGAATCGAGAGGAGATGTTTTAAAAGATACGCTTAAACTGAGACCTAGTGGAGCAGCTGGTATCAACTAAGTTTGTATTTCACTCTATTTTGAAACTCTTCTCCAAATTGGCCCTAACGAGCCCAGAGAAATATCGGGTTAAATAGGTGACATCGCTGCTTAGACACAGCGTCTCAATCATTGGGTTGTTGGCGCTGCACCGAGGTCGCCACTTTTTGGATGCAATTGTATCGACGTTTCTCGTACGAAGGCACATTTGCTTAGTCTTCATATACTTTCCAAATATTATAAATTAAGGCGCGAATGTTTCTTTTCAAATAAAACAAACGTCGACTACTGCGATGGGATACGCGTCTAAAATAGTTTCAATTTTATTACATTCCATATTTTGGTGGATGCACATTAGGAATGTGGCAATATGCTGCATATATAGGCGGTATTGCAGTACGTGTGTGGCCACCCCACTTGCCTGCCAGATAAAAGCTCAACTCCAATTTGGCTGCCGGCCAATGGCAGCCAGCCCATCGCTCCATCAAAATGCCATCAATCTGAATGTGGATTTCAATCTGCTCGTACCCTCAGCGGTCCAAACAAAGGCTTTCTTAATATTCAATATGTCCTATCCACAGGAAATATTTTGATCCCAAGAAAAGAAGGTGGCGAGTAGACATTTTAAGCATCGAAATTGTCAATAGATTTAGAAAAACGAGCAGGTAGGTCGCTCGTTGCCAAGGATCCACCGGGATCAGCAAAAGTAACCTCAGATTTTCCAATGTGAAAATGTATTTCTATGAAGAAAGTCACGTAAGTCTCTAGGAACCAATCAAGATAAGAAGTGGGATTTTCTAATAAAATTGAACACGGAGTAGCCAAACCTCTACCTAGTGTTTGATTAAAGACATCCTGCGCCGTGAAGTCACCAGACCTTAGACACATGGAATTCAATCCGTGGTAACTATATTTACGGCTTATTGTAATAAATATTGGTGACCATACATTGTAGGAGCCAAACAAAAGACCTGGCGATGAAGTGGCGTCCAAGTCACGAGGTTATTTTATAGAACGTTTCATTCAGAGTTTGTTGACCACCTTACTTCATGCCATGTGGGGAGGCCGCTAGATTCTGGGAGTGTGTTCAGGGATAGATTCGAGGATAGTTTTCAGGACTAGATTCTGGGATAGTCTTTAGGATTAGAATCTGGGATTGGTCAGGACTAGTTTATGGGGTAGTTCAGGACTAGATTCTGGGATTGTTTTGGGCTAGCATGTCAAACACCTCAGATAAACGGCAGTAAAGCTAGAAGTATCTGGTGACTTAGATACAATAATTGACGTGTTCACATTTTAGGTGACAACGTCATATTGTTCTCAAACTCCGCCCGGACCACTTTTCTCCTTATTTCTACGCGCAAACTCTTTTGCTGATGTCTCTGGTGTCGTGCCGGCAACGCAATTCTAGACTCAATCGATTCAAGGTTTCCAAGGTTAGGGAATTCCGACTGCTAAACCTCGCCAGAAACACTGACACCTTGTATCCCGACGTCCCATACTTATGTCCTGTAAACTGAGCCTCCCATTCTTATGTCCTATAAGTTGATATTGTGTCATGACGTCAAATGCCTATGTCCTGTGATTTAAAAATTTGTCTTAACGCTCTTCACCTTGATGTTCTGTTCTTATGTTGTGTAAACTCATCTTGTATCTTGATGTCCTGTTCATATATTGTATCTTGATATTCTATTAATTTGTTCTGAAAACTCATTTTGTGTCTTGACGTCTCATTCTTAGATGTCATCCATCAACTGGTACAGGTGTCCCATAGATGAAATATTTCTGGATCATCTTAATATGAACATCCACAATTCTTCTTTGAAACTCTCATTTATAATTTCTAAATAACATAGGCTTTATAAATCACATATATTTAAACATCAATTTACATTGAATATTTCATTTGGCTCATATTTTGGCTACCCTTAAGCCTATGTCTCTCTATATGTGTGTATATATGCATATATGTTCGTATATATATTTATATATGGGCGTATATATCAATCACAACCTTTAAGTCTTATACTGGGGTGAAAAACAAAATTTATTGCTTTAATGCGTATTTAAAGAAAGAGGTGCTTCCTTTGGTGCCTGGATATCATTCTTTCACAACTTAATGCTGAATATGTACAACATAAAGTTGCGGGAGGAAGGTACATATATGTGTGTGTAGACCTAAAGTTTTTGATGAGAACGGATCAAAGATCAGAAAACAATGGCACCGACTATCCATTTCTAGCAATGTTTCACACGAGTTAGTTTTGAAAACCTTCCCATCAAGAAGAGAAATTTGTAGAAGTAATGACGCAGAACCTACCGTCTCTTCGACGCAGCTGCAGCCGATTTCCGACATGTTGTGGTGCAGGAGAGCAGCGCCTCTGGTGGCGTTACCACGCACTATCGACCGCGCGACAGTTCTCCCCGACGGTGGATTGAATCGGTTCATCCCAAGTGGGACTATTTCAAGGAGCAAATTTTGGATATTACGTAGACAGATCAAAACCGACAGTATTCCAGAAGGAAGTAAAGTGTCATATTTATTTGTCACAATTGTACCATATCGAACTTTAAAGTACATTTATGGACAAAACTTAAGGACGTTTTTTCTTTTAGCATGTATTTCTGCTTATGGGATCAAGAAGATCACAACCCAGAGCATATTTTAATCCGGTGCCCACTTGTTATAGATTTGAGAGTATAATGTCAAATGAACAGTTCGAGTTTAAGCCAAATGGTTTCCAGTAAAGAAGAATATAGAAAATTTAACAAATTCTGCAGACCCTATCTCAACTACCGTGGACCTAAATTACACTAATGAATTGAAAATTCTAACTTTAATTGGCCTAGTTTTTATTTTAAAAAAATCTCTATTTATATCATTGATTTAGTGGTTAATTGTAGCAATTAATTAAATAAATAATAATTAAAATAATTATCACTCTCTCTCTCTAAAACTAGAAATAATTTGTATATGTATTTTGTGAAACTATGTACATAAAATAGTTTAAACATTTACACGTAAATTTCCACATAGGATATAGCGTGTGTTGTGTGTGTGTGTTTTGTAATTTATCTATCTACTTATATATTTGCCTTATTCTGTCTGTCTGTCTGTCTGAAGCTCACGGATAGAATGCCCGCCCATTGGCTGCCAGCAAACACGTGACCTCCCTGCCCGCCCCCCCCTCTAGACAACCCTGTTATCAGCTGTGTGATACATACACCTGTCTATAGCGGCCATTCTAGACAACCCTGTTATCAGCAGTGTGTTACATCCACCTGTCTATACAGACCACCCTGTCTATAGCGACCACTCTAGACAACCCTGTTATCAGCCGTGTGATACATACACCTGTCTATACAGACCACCCTGTCTATAGCGACCACCCTAGACAACCCTGTTATCAGCTGTGTGATACATCCACCTGTCTATACAGACCACCCTGTATATAGCGGCCATTCTAGATAACCCTGTTATCAGCGTGATACATCCACCTGTCTATACAGACCACCCTGTATATAGCGGCCATTCTAGATAACCCTGTTATCAGCTGTGTGATACATACACCTGTCTATAGCGACCACTCTAGAAAACCCTGTTATCAGCTGTGTGATACATCCACCTGTCTATACAGACCACCCTGTCTATAGCGACCACCCTAGACAACCCTGTTATCAGCTGTGTGATACATCCACCTGTCTAAACAGACCACCCTGTCTATAGCGACCACTCTAGGCAACCCTGTTATCAGCTGTGTGATACATCCACCTGTCTATACAGACCACCCTGTCTATAGCGACCACCCTAGACAACCCTGATATCAGCTGTGTGATACATCCACCTGTCTAAACAGACCACCCTGTCTATAGCGACCACTCTAGACAACCCTGTTATCAGCTGTGTGATACATCCACCTGTCTATACAGACCACCCTGTCTATAGCGACCACCCTAGACAACCCTGTTAACATCAGTGTGATACATCCACCTGTCTATACACACCACCCTGTCTATAGCGACCACTCTAGACAACCCTGTTATCAGCTGTGTGATACATCCACCTGTCTATACAGACCACCCTGTCTATAGCGACCACCCTAGACAACCCTGTTATCAGCTGTGTGATACATCCACCTGTCTATACAGACCACCCTGCCTATAGCGGTCACCCAAGGCAACCCTGTTATCAGCAGTGTGATACATACACCTGTCTATACAGACCACCCTGTCTATAGCGACCACCCTAGACAACCCTGTTATCAGCTGTGTGATACATCCACCTGTCTATACAGACCACCCTGTATATAGCGGCCATTCTAGATAACCCTGTTATCAGCGTGATACATCCACCTGTCTATACAGACCACCCTGTATATAGCGGCCATTCTAGATAACCCTGTTATCAGCTGTGTGATACATACACCTGTCTATAGCGACCACTCTAGAAAACCCTGTTATCAGCTGTGTGATACATCCACCTGTCTATACAGACCACCCTGTCTATAGCGACCACCCTAGACAACCCTGTTATCAGCTGTGTGATACATCCACCTGTCTAAACAGACCACCCTGTCTATAGCGACCACTCTAGGCAACCCTGTTATCAGCTGTGTGATACATCCACCTGTCTATACAGACCACCCTGTCTATAGCGACCACCCTAGACAACCCTGATATCAGCTGTGTGATACATCCACCTGTCTAAACAGACCACCCTGTCTATAGCGACCACTCTAGACAACCCTGTTATCAGCTGTGTGATACATCCACCTGTCTATACAGACCACCCTGTCTATAGCGACCACCCTAGACAACCCTGTTAACATCAGTGTGATACATCCACCTGTCTATACACACCACCCTGTCTATAGCGACCACTCTAGACAACCCTGTTATCAGCTGTGTGATACATCCACCTGTCTATACAGACCACCCTGTCTATAGCGACCACCCTAGACAACCCTGTTATCAGCTGTGTGATACATCCACCTGTCTATACAGACCACCCTGCCTATAGCGGTCACCCAAGGCAACCCTGTTATCAGCAGTGTGATACATACACCTGTCTATACAGACCACCCTGTCTATAGCGACCACTCTACAGCTGTGTGATACATCCACCTGTCTATACAGACCACCCTGTCAATAGCGGCCACTCTAGGCAACCCTATTATCAGCTGTGTGATACATCCACCTGTCTATACAGACCACCCTGTCTATAGCGACCACCCTAGACAACCCTGTTATCAGCTGTGTGATACATCCACCTGTCTATACAGACCACCCTGCCTATAGCGGTCACCCAAGGCAACCCTGTTATCAGCAGTGTGATAATACACCTGTCTATACAGACCACCCTGTCTATAGCGACCACTCTACAGCTGTGTGATACATCCACCTGTCTATACAGACCACCCTGTCAATAGCGGCCACTCTAGGCAACCCTATTATCAGCTGTGTGATACATCCACCTGTCTATACAGACCACCCTGTCTATAGCGGCCACTCTAGACAACCCTGTTATCAGCTGAGTGATACATCCACCTGTCTATACAGACCACCCTGTCATAGCGGTCACCCTAGGCAACCCTGTTAACAGCTGTGTGAACCATCCACCTGTCTATACAGACCACCCTGTCATAGCGGTCACCCTAGGCAACCTGTTATCTGCTGTGTGATACATCCACCTGTCTATACAGACCACCCTGTCATAGCGGTCACCCTAGGCAACCCTGTTATCTGCTGTGTGATACATCCACCTGTCTATACAGACCACCCTGTCATAGCGGTCACCCTAGGCAACCCTGTTATCAGCTGTGTGATACATCCACCTGTCTATACAGACCACCCTCTATACAGACCACCCTGTCTATAGCGACCACTCTACAGCTGTGTGATACATCCACCTGTCTATACAGACCACCCTGTCAATAGCGGCCACTCTAGGCAACCCTATTATCACCTGTGTGATACATCCACCTGTCTAAAAAGACCACCCTGTCTATAGCGGCCACTCTAGACAACCCTGTTATCAGCTGAGTGATACATCCACCTGTCTATACAGACCACCCTGTCATAGCGGTCACCCTAGGCAACCCTGTTATCAGCTGAGTGATACATCCACCTGTCTATACAGACCACCCTGTCATAGCGGTCACCCTAGGCAACCTGTTATCTGCTGTGTGATACATCCACCTGTCTATACAGACCACCCTGTCATAGCGGTCACCCTAGGCAACCCTGTTATCTGCTGTGTGATACATCCACCTGTCTATACAGACCACCCTGTCATAGCGGTCACCCTAGGCAACCCTGTTATCAGCTGTGTGATACATCCACCTGTCTATACAGACCACCCTGTCATAGCGGTCACCCTAGGCAACCCTGTTATCAGCTGTGTGATACATCCACCTGTCTATACAGACCACCCTGTCATAGCGGTCACCCTAGGCAACCCTGTTATCAGCTGAGGGATACATCCACCTGTCTATACAGACCACCCTGTCATAGCGGTCACCATAGGCAACCCTGTTATCAGCTGTGTGATACATCCACCTGTCTATACAGACCACCCTGTCATAGCGGTCACCCTAGGCAACCCTGTTATCAGCTGAGTGATACATCCACCTGTCTATACAGACCACCCTGTCATAGCGGTCACCCAAGGCAACCCTGTTATCAGCTGTGTGATACATCCACCTGTCTATACAGACCACCCTGTCATAGCGGTCACCCTAGGCAACCCTGTTATCAGCTGAGTGATACATCCACCTGTCTATACAGACCACCCTGTCATAGCGGTCACCCTAGGCAACCCTGTTATCAGCTGTGTGATACATCCACCTGTCTATACAGACCACCCTGTCATAGCGGTCACCCTAGGCAACCCTGTTATCAGCTGAGTGATACATCCACCTGTCTATACAGACCACCCTGCCACAGCGGTCACCCTAGGCAACCCTGTTATCAGCTGAGTGATACATCTACCTGTCTATACAGACCACCCTGCCACAGCGGTCACCCTAGGCAACCCTGTTATCTGCTGTGTGATACATCCACCTGTCTATACAGACCAACCTGTCATAGCGGTCACCCTAGGCAACCCTGTTATCAGCTGTGTGATACATCCACCTGTCTATACAGACCACCCTGTCGTAGCGGTCATCCTAGGCGACCCTGTTATCAGCTGAGTGATACATCCACCTGTCTATACAGACCACCCTGTCATAGCGGTCACCCTAGGCAACCCTGTTATCTGCTGTGTGATACATCCACCTGTCTATACAGACCACTCTGTCATAGCGGTCACCCTAGGCAACCCTGTTATCAGCTGAGTGATACATCCACCTGTCTATACAGACCACCCTGTCTATAGCGGCCACTCTAGACAACCCTGTTATCATCAGTGTGATAAATACACCTGTCTATACAGACCACCCTGTCTATAGAGACCACCCTAGACAACCCTGTTATCAGCTGTGTGATACATCCACCTGTCTATACAGACCACCCTGTCTACAGCGGCCACTTTAGGCAACCCTGTTATCATCAGTGTGTTACATTCACCTGTCTATACAGACCACCCTGTCTATAGCGACCACCCACCTGTCTATACAGACCACCCTGTCTATAGCGGTCACTTTAGGCAACCCTGTTATCATCAGTGTGTTACATTCACCTGTCTATACAGACCACCCTGTCTATAGCGACCACCCACCTGTCTATACAGACCACCCTGTCTATAGCGGTCACTTTAGGCAACCCTGTTATCAGCAGTGTGATACATACACCTGTCTATACAGACCACCCTGTCTATAGCGACCACTCTACAGCTGTGTGATACATCCACCTGTCTATACAGACCACCCTGTATATAGCGGTCACTCTAGGCAACCCTATTATCAGCTGTGTGATACATCCACCTGTCTATACAGACCACCCTGTCTATAGCGGCCACCCAAGACAACGTTTTTGAAATATATTCGCACTGGGGTAAACCCCGGGCGTTGCCCGGGCCTTTCGTCTAGTATATATATAATTGCCTTATTCTGTCTGAAGCTCACGGATAGAATGCGCGCCCATTGGCTGCCGGCGAACACGTGTCCTCCCTGCCCCCCTCTAGACAACCCTGTTATCAGCTGTGTGATACATACACCTGTCTATACAGACCACCCTGTCTATAGCGACCACTCCAGACAACCCTGTTATCAGCTGTGTGATACATACACCTGTCTATAGCGGCCACTCTAGACAACCCTGTTATCAGCTGTGTGATACATCCACCTGTCTATACAGTCCTCCCTGTCTATAGCGGCCACTCTAGACAACCCTGTTATCAGCTGTGTGATACATCCACCTGTCTATACAGTCCTCCCTGTCTATAGCGGTCACTTTAGGCAACCCTGTTATCATCAGTGTGTTACATTCACCTGTCTATACAGACCACCCTGTCTATAGCGGTCACTTTAGGCAACCCTGTTATCAGCAGTGTGATACATACACCTGTCTATACAGACCACCCTGTCTATAGCGGCCACTCTAGACAACCCTGTTATCAGCTGTGTGATACATACACCTGTCTATACAGACCACCCTGTCTATAGCGACCACCCAAGACAACGTTTTTAAAATATATTCGCACTCGGGTAAAACCCGGGCGTTGCCCGGACCATTCGTCTAGTAAATGAATAAGGGATATCACAATAACTCTGAAAATATTTGATATAAAGTGACTTTATTGAAGACACACGAAATAACCAAGTGTGAACAAAATTGCCTGTCTCCAAAAAAAAAAAAAAAAAAAATCGAGCGGCGAGATCAAAGACTTTTCACTTCCTTAAGTTTTGTATTGTGCCCACCCTGTGAATGAAAAACGTAGATAAAATATAAAACTTAAAATCCAACTTAAATAAATGCAGAAAGTTTCTCAAATTCCATAGTCGAATACAGAACAGTGCATGCGCTAGAATGCGCTAAAATTGAACTTGATTGGAGAGATTTGTACTTATCGTACATAGAGGATGTTATAGGATTATAAATATTCCATGCTCTAATGCATATGTAAAGGGAAATATTGGAAATTTTAACTAGCGCCACTTTGAATCCTGCCACATGTTGTGTTCTAGCCTGGAATTCGGCCACTTCACCAGTTTAAACGCCTTAGCCCTATACCATGTCTTCTTCTTTCTTATCTCCACTCAATCATATTAGGGTATCAATCTTGTAAAGCTTGAGACTTTTGATGGGATGAGTAGAGCTCATCAATGGATGAGTCAATACAGTCAATAATGTGTTTTGGGGTTTCGGGTTGAGAATTGCACTCCGTACATAGTGGGAAAACCTTGCAGCCATTCTGGAAAGTCATTGTCCATAGATGACCTGACTTAAGTATGGAAATCAAAGACTGTTGTTCTCTTGGGAGGACAGAACCGGTGCTTGTCCCTCCTGCTCTGTACCAGTGATGTGCAGCGTTAGATTTCCATTCCTGCAGGCATTGGGCTTTGATGGTACGGAGGAGGTCCTATACCATGTTATACAGATTGGATTTTTTGTATGGATTTGTTGTGGCTTATTCTTTCTATATTGTTTTATGTCGGGGGGTGATAAACATATTGCATTGTTCTAATGCAGCCGTCTACCTTGGAATTCCTGAAAATATGAAATCACTTTTTAATCGATCGCGTGTGTACACATATTATTACTTTTAAATCACTTTTGACCGAAGTTATTTCTATCGAATTGTTCTGCAGCAATAGATTCAATTTTCAGCTGTTTTGTCAGAAGGGGCCTGAACCAGGAAGAAGGAGTCTGTCAGTTGTATTTCACAGACCTTTGAATAAATGCCCAAAATAATGTTTATATGAATCATTGTTAAAATAAAGATAACTCCTCTCTGTATTTTAACCAAGTTTATTCGATAAGTTGTATTGGAATACTTCGGGTCAGACACAAAGACGCATCAAATCTCCCACTATAGGTAGTGCACACACAAAAAAGAGGATTAGAATGACTCAAAGAGAAATAGAGTGACTCAGAGACAAGTAAAGACAAGTAAAGTGAGCTGGAGACAGTGAAGACGTCGATGAGTGCGGAGCAGTCAGCCGTCGACGCCGGCCGCGGCCTTGACCCGCATATGCTCCGCCAACCTGCACCACGGCACAGTTACGTCATCACGACAGACGGAAATTAAACCCAGAGAGTCTGTCATTTTTCTCAGGATATTCAGCTATGTGAGCGGCATCAGAGCGTGGCTTGTTGATTGGAGCACCCAAGATGACATATACGAAGATGACATATACGGCTTCCATACGTGACGACGGCAAGTTAGAAGGAATTGTACCTGACGGCGGTGATGCGGATGAAGCCCTCGGCGTCCTCCGGAGTGTAGTCGCCCTGCACGTCCATGCTAACTAGGTCCTGGTTGTAGGGGGACGAGGGGCTGGAGCGACCTAGGATTTCCACGTTGCCCTTGCTGAGGCGGAGCCGTACGGAGCCCGTGACCAGGCGCTGACTCTCCGTCAGGCACTTCCTGGTGAACTCACACTCGGGGCTGAACCACAGTCCTGAAACCACCCACACGTCTCGCCACTGCTGCCGTGTGGGACCGACGGCACGTACCTCCGTACACCTGCTCGCTGAACCGCGTGGCCAGGTACTGCTTCAGTCGCCTTACCTCCTGCAGAACATTTCAGGATTGATTAGTAGGGTTAGTAGATATATGTTGTCACTTCTGTGCTCTACAGGAATTGGTGGCGAACACCACACGGTAGTTTCAACCATCAGATCCAATTGGGCCAGTCAACGCTCCTGTCACCTACTAATGCCGTTGCTCTTGAAGTCACAGAAAACCTTCAGGCTGGCGGTATAGTTGGCCCCGAGCCATGACTTTTCAAAACATGTTGTCGTTCCTCCTGGAAGACATTTTGAAAATAAATGTGTAACGACAAAGAATACACAGATCTAGTGTACGATATGTACACGATGTTTTTATGCTGAAAGAAATCCTAATTAAAAATTATTTTTATGATATATACCTTACTCTACCCCAATACTCCCTTACCCTAAACAAATATAAAATATATAGAGCAAAAAATCCCTCGGTTGGGAAGCACTAAGGTTCTGTCAGGGCGGAAGATTTCTATCGAATTTAATACTGAATTCAGACCTCACCCTGTCCAGCACCATGCACTCCAGATCCAGGTGGGCGTGGTATAGGATCGTCACTCCGGGGGTCTCGTAGACGCCTGAATCACAGTTGACACTCCATCGTGCCACCGCGTCGTCCATAACTCACCGCGAGACTTCATGCCCACGACGCGGTTCTCCACGATGTCGACCCGGCCCACGCCGTGCTCGCCCCTGCACAACCCCGGGACGTCACCCGCCATGTCTCCACCACTGCGCCGCCGCACTCACGCTGCCTGGTTGAGGAACTCCACCATCTCCAGAGGGTCCGTGATGGCGCGACCCTGACAGCTCACCCGGACCGGAACTCCTGCGCCCAGAAACATCAGTCCTCTTACAGTGTCAAAATCTTCGTCATTTTCTGTTCGCAGGCCGCTCGCCAATAAACCTCTCCATTGAAGGAAACTGTAACTGTAGAGTGAGGTCCACAGGAGCGGCGGAGAGGTTCGCCAGGTGAGAACGTGATGTGTTGGATATTATATAAGATAGAGTATAAGATACAAGAGAGACAATATTTAAATAAAATATATAGGTTATGGGGTGGGTTTCAGCAAGTGGCGGCAACCCGGTGCTGAGCTTGGTAAATTCCTGGACGATCTTATTTTTAACCACGACTTGATGGTCCATGTTGGCTGAATAGTCTGCGCTTACTCGTAATGCTCCACAATCCATAGTAGAAGGTTTACGGATCGAGGTTCATCAGAGGGGCTATTGTACCACTTATGTTATCTTACTTTTCCCAAATTATTGGACTCAGCTTTTAAAACCCATTTTCTCAGTGATATGTGGCGCAGGAATTAAAATTTTTCTCTATTATAGAATAAGTCTAGAGAATTAAACGATTCAAATAAATAATAAAAGAATCGTAATAAGTCAAATGAGAGAGATCTATATAAAAAGAGAGAACATCAGGGTACAAGACGACGTTTAAAAGAAGTATTAATGGCTCAAGACAAAACATAACTTCTTTGCACTCACCGCCTGTGTAGAGGAGTTAAGAATACTTTGGAATAATTATGGAATTAATTTTTACTGAACTTTTTCTTCCTTCATTTTAAAACCAAGGTAATACCAAACTCAGTATCAGAATGGAATTACAACATTCGTGATGGGGTCTACTAGGCGTCAACTATAGAGAGAGGATATCTACCAACTAAAGGGATGATTAGACTGCCGTGTTAGACTGCCGTGTGGCAGCCGTGAGTTCGGAGAATCAACTAGCAGGAAGGACGGCCTGTTTGCAGCTGATTGTCTGACTCGGGTTCCTCTCTCTCGAGATGTCAATATACGGGGATCTGGCGTGGAAGCACTTACCTTGGCTAAAGTCCACCTCCATCTCCAGGGGCGTGTCGGGGGCCGCATGGGCGTGGCGGGTCCGTTGAAAAAGCTCAGGGGGCGGGGCATGAGCGGGGTCCTCCAGCACGCCGGACTCGTAGCTGTTCCACACATGTTTGCAATAACAGACGATCATTCTATTAACATTCCTTAACTTTTGTTGGGAAGAAATCGTTCAAATCCAATGCCTCCTAGGGTAAAAATAAACTCCTGGTCTATATATATACACTGCGTGACATTGAAAATGGAACACCAAGAAATAGTGGCCAGAAAGTGATGAAACTCGGCAGACAGAGAGAGACAGGGACGAACAATAAGTGATCTTTATTTCAAAATGATAGTCATAATACAGAGCGAGAACGGCGTCGGCTTAGTAGCAAGTAGGACCACCGCGGACGGCGATGCACGCAGCAACACGTCTAGGTAGAGAGTCAATCAGAGTATGGATGGCGTCCTGAGGGATGGCTCTCCATTCCCTCTCAACCATTTGCCACAGTTCGTCTTCTGAACGCGGCTGTGGCAAGGCATGCAAACGGCGTCCAATGATGTCCCAGACGTGCTCGATTGGTGAGAGATCAGGAGAGTACGGTGGCCAGGGAAGCATCTGTACATCTTGCAGAACTTGTTGGCTAATGCGAGCAGTGTGCGGTCGGGCGTTATCCTGCTGATAAAGGGCATTGGGTACCCCCTGAAGGTAGGGGAGTGTCACCGGTCGCAGCACATGATCAACGTATCGTTGGGCCGTCATAGTGCCCTGAATACGAAGTAAAGGTGACCTGGAATCATACGCGATTGCGCCCCAAACCATGATTCCACGTTGTCGCACGGTGGGGCGTTCCACAATTGCTGCCGGATTGGACCTTTCTCCACGTCGACGCCACACGCGTACACGGCGACTATCACTGGACAAGCAGAAACGCGACTCATCTGAGAACACGACCCTGTGCCATTCCGTCATCCACGTCGATCTACCCCGGCACCATTCCAAACGTTGGCGCCTATTCGGTGGGGTCAATGGCAGTCTTCTTAGCGGACGGCATGAGTGCAAGCCATTAGCAACCAATCGACGGGAAATGGTTCTGGTCGAGATGGAATGATCTAGGGTGTCTTGCACATGTTGCAGGATGGCGGTACAAGTGGCTTGTGGGGCCGCCACTGCTTGTCGAAGGATACGCCGATCCACACGTGCTGACGTCACTCTGGTTGCACCGACATTCCTATAAATTGCCACATTTCCTTGTTCCAACCACCTTCTCCACAGTCGGTGCACCGTGGACGCACCAAGGTGTGTATCAGCTGCGATTTGACGTATGGACCAACCTGCCCTTTTCAGTCCGATCACCATGCCCCTCGTAAAAGCGTCTGTCTGCTTGAACTGCCTCCGTTTACGATGACCTGGCATTCTCTGTTATTACACGTGTATTTTGACACAAGAACAAAATTTCTACAATGATTTTCCTTGAAGAAATAACGACACGAATACTGTCCTTTCTGCAAGTTCCTTCCCTTATATCTTACTCCATGTGCGCACGAGAGCTGCGCACTTTACATCATTTGCATAACTCGGTTAGGCGCGTCTACCCTGAAATTTGCATAATTTTCTGGCCATTATTTCTTGGTGTTCCATTTTCAATGTCACGCAGTGTATATACCCGGGAATCATCTACCAGCTGACACCTCCTGCATCGCTCTAGCAAATAGTAGAGAAGTGGAATCTTGCATTGAACACTTCTGATGGCAAATCCTTATCATGCATTGAACACCGCTGGTGGCAAACCCTGATCTTGCATTGAACACTGCTCTAATGACAAATCCTGATCTTGCATTGAACACTGCTCTAATGACAAATACTTATCATGCATAGAACACTGCTCTAATGACAAATACTTATCATGCATAGAACACTGCTCTAATGACAAATACTTATCATGCATAGAACACTGCTGATAGCAAATCCTTATATTGCATTGGACATTGCTGATGACAAATCCTGATCTTTCATTGGATATTGCTGATGACAAATCTATCAGAATAAATATCAACTGAAAATAATTTTTTCTAATTTTTTACCTTCTAATATTATTTTATACTTTATCATCTTCCCACATCTGTTATATAAGCGCATTTTAGGCCTGGATACCAGGTTTTATCTCCTCTAGGAAGGTATCTGCTACACCACGAGGGCCTTACGCTGTTGGTAGGGTTGTCTTGAAGAAGGCCATGGTTTTAAAATTGAAATAGTCTCGTTAAAAAAATATATATTTATTCAACTAGACGTGGCGCTCAGCAATGCTCATATGATCAGTATATACTAATGTTTTCTAGAAACTCTCCGTTCGGACCACAGTACTGCCATCACTTGCATCGAATCGAACACATTGCAGCTGCTGTTGTTTTATCATATCGAAGCAGGAATAGACCGATCTCTTGCGTTCGAATTGACGGATAATTATTATTGGAGTTCAATTAGACTGTGGCAATGTATGGCAAAGTAAATAAATAAATAAATTTAATATGTGAAAATCTAGATGATGTGACATGAGCTGAATGTACCTAGTGTGCATTAGGTTGGAGTCGATACTCCACGGCGCCTTGGGCGTGGCCGGCACGTGGAAGTTGTGCTCCTGAGCACATAGGAAGTTGAAACGTCCTCCCGATTAGTCTGCGGACTGACCTTGGCGTACTGGATGAGGTCGAGGCGGCCCGGGAATCTCTTGTAGAACTCGGGGCGGCGCCAGGGGGCGATCACCTGCACAGCCACCGCGTGTGAGAACTTTAGTGTGGATTGGTCAACAACTTGACCAATATTTCCTACATCACCTTATTTATGTGGATTGGCAATCTGGAGTCATATGTGGACCAAATAGTGCCGGACTCCAAGATCCTAACCCGACTCAGAGTCTCGTGGAACACCCAATAAATGGCCGACACTATTTTTGGCAGATGGTTTTCTTCACCACAATTATTTGAATTTTTATAGCCCAAGAGACAAAGGCTTGTGGAACCCTAAATATATCAGATCTCCTTAAAATATTTGGCCAAAAAATTGCGTAAAGATTAATGTGATTCACTTGCGCTAAAAACCAGGTGTGGCGTTGAGAGGGATTTGTTCTCTTTACTAGTTATGGATATAAAGTCTCTTCAAGACATTGAGAGCAAGTAAAACCAAAAGCCTCTAACTAGCCAACTCTCTATATAACACACATATAATACAATTAACCTCAATTCTAAAATGGGCCTTAGCGATCTGGCCATGTTGGCGCAGCTGGAGAAGAAATGGGGGAGGAAAACATGCAGGTTTGAATTCCTCGGCAGGCTGATTGAAAGACATTTTCTAACCCTATAGTTTCTAATGAAGGACAGGCACGTAGAAAGTGCAAAGTAGGTGCAGAAAGGGCAAGAAAGAGATAGGAAAGCCCAAAATAGACACTTTCTACATGTGTGAAGCATGCCAGGTGTCTCTTTGTATAAAAGACTGATTTAAAGCGAAGATAATCTATTTGCAGCAACCTTTATTTGATAATGAATAATAGCGAATGTACCCGGCTTCGCCCGGTTTTTACCCGAGTAAAAGTTTGCCTAACGAACATTTGTTAAAACGATTCTAGCAAACATCCAATCCCTACTGAATCTATACTTGTCTATACTCTCGATAATTTGAAAAATTTCCCGGTCCCTTGAAAAATATTCGATAAGTTAAATAAAATCAATATTAATTGGTCCCCTCGGTAATTTGAAGTTGAAGGAATAGTATCTTGCCACAAAGAACATTTGTGAATAACTGTATTTAGTGAAAGTACCCGGCTTCGCCCGGTTTTTACCAGAGTAAAAGTTTGCATAACGAACATTTTTTAAAACGATTCTAGCAAACATCCAATCCCCACTGAATCTATATTTGTCAAGATAACTTTATGTTTGATACTCTACTCCACCTAGCTGTACCATACGTTGCTGTATTTGAACAAAAAGGCAGTTTTGATACCTCACACAGTCCTCCCCACACAGGAATGCTATTTTTGGCGCTTGCCCCCCCGACAACACAATGGCCATCCCTCCCCTCATCTTCCCCCAATTTTACTCTTAAATCTTGGCCTTGTCATCCATTTTACAATATTGTAACAAAGTATTTATTATTTTATAAGCAAAGTATTATTTTTACGTTTATATTTTGCTATACTCTGTACACTTCCCTCTTTTGTTTATCACTCATAGTTTGTTCTGGCCTGAAATAAATTGTTATCTCCTCCTGAAGTTTTTGTCTTCCCTAATTTTCCACGTGGCATTTTGGTGGAGATGCTGGGTACATTAGGGAAGACAAACAGAATAATTTTCCACGTGGCATTTTGGTGGAGATGCTGGGTACATTAGGGAAGACAAACTGAATAATTTTCCACGTGGCATTTTGGTGGAGATGCTGGGTACATTAGGGAAGACAAACTGAATAATTTTCCACGTGGCATTTTGGTGGAGATGCTGGGTACATTAGGGAAGACAAACTGAATAATTTTCCACGTGGCATTTTGGTGGAGATGCTGGGTACATTAGGGAAGACAAACTGAATAATTTTCCACGTGGCATTTTGGTGGAGATGCTGGGTACATTAGGGAAGACAAACTGAATAATTTTCCACGTGGCATTTTGGTGGAGATGCTGGGTACATTAGGGAAGACAAACTGAATAATTTTCCACGTGGCATTTTGGTGGAGATGCTGGGTACATTAGGGAAGACAAACTGAAGATCGCCGAAAAGATCTAGAGGCCATGGGTGCTGTGATCTACATTTTCGGAGACTTGCTCCAGGATTCCACCGACGTGTCAAGACTTCCCTCCAAGATGACGATGTCCCTATAGACGATACGAAGACAAAACCGCTCTTCACGCCGCAAGAAAAAGGACGCAAAGGTACTAGGGACAAAGTTTCAAGACTTCGATGGAATCCTTGGCAGAAGCACGTCAGATCCATGTCAGTAACTACAATAATTGCTAGCTGTGGGTCACAGTTCCCATAGCGAAGGAGCTATGTAACAAAGTATTTATTATTTTATTAGCAGAGTATTATTTTTACGTTTATATTTTGCTATACTCTGTACACTTCCCTCTTTTGCTTATCTTTTGTTTATCACTCATAGTTTGTTCTGGCCTGAAATAAATTGTTATCTCCTCCTGAAGTTTTTGTCTTCCCTAATTTTCCACGTGGCAATATGTACAAAACATAGATACACATAGTTGATGGTAGAATAACCATGCTTCTTAATTTGTGATATTAAACAATATTGCAAACGAATTTCAATTGAACAATAATTTTGTAATTATTAAATACCACCATGAAAGTGTCTACATTAAAAGTAAAAATACTAAATTTAAAATGTCTAATTAAAAGTTATATATATATTTATAAACGTATAAAAATAGGTATATATACGTTTAAATATATTTTTGAAGTACATAATTTATTTGAAAACACTTATTAAATTTTAAATATGTTTTCTTATAATATACTAGACGAATGGCCCGGGCAACGCCCGGGTTTTACCCGAGTGCGTATATATTTTAAAAACGTTTTAATTCAAATACTATTCGTTACAATTATAAATTGGTGCCATGGATGTCACTCTTGTGAAACGTCCCGTGGGTTGTTCATTAAATAAATTGTCGTCGATGCCGAGTAGGTAACACCCTCGATTCCCGACAGTCATGAACCGGGATCCAATCCCACGTTAACATTTTGTTTAATATGTGAATAACCTTCACTTATTATTCATTGTTGCAAATATCATAAACTAGGTTGTTCTTTTTGAGCGGTACCTACAAGTAATAAAGTGATTTTGGAATTGATTTTGGAAACGTCCCGTTCCAAACTGTGTGTTTTTAAAATGTTTTAATTAAAATACTATTCGTTACAATTATAAATTGGCGCCGTGGATGTCTCTCTTGTGAAACGTCCCGCCCCAAACTGTGTGTGTCTTGAAAATATAAAAATAAAAATGTGAATTTTCATAAAGATTTCATCATGTCGATTTTTTTTTGCATTTCACCTACTAAATCGATAGAGATAATTACATTTGCAGCATGAACTTAGGTATATTGACTAAATAGAAAACTGCATAGTAATAAAGATCATTTTTTAAAGGCACCATATCGTTTTTTTCAATAAAATCGAAACAAAAATTAACGATAATTGCCTTAAAAAGAAATTGCCTTAAAAAAAGAAACATTCGCGGTGATTTTGTCTTGCATTCGTTTATACAATTATTATATACGAATGACCCGGGCAACGCCCGGGTTTTACCCGATTAAATGCTTTTATTCAAATACTATTCGTTACAATTATAAATTGGCGCCGTGGATGTCATTCTTGTATAATATATAAATGAGTTTTAAAAATTGTAAAAAAAAAAAAATGCATCGGCCGGGAATCGAACCCGGGCCGCCCGCGTGGCAGGCGAGCATTCTACCACTGAACCACCGATGGTTATGAAAAATCCCATCCGTGAGCTTCAGACAAACAAACAGACAAACAGACAGAATAAGGCAAATATATAAGTAGATAATATTGTGGCGAAGAAATAATTTATTATTTAATTTAATATTATTCAATGAAAATATTCAACAGATTATAAAAACATATATCACTCTGTATTTGTAAAATCATCCTTAAAATATTTCTTTGCTTGCTTGTTCAAGATTCTCTAGCTGTAGATAGTTTGGTTAATTTGTTAATATTTGTCGACTGGTCGTGCTGACGTTATCAATAAATGCTTTCACATCTCCAGATATACAAAGACTTGATTTCTACGCTACAATATTAATGAAATGTCAAGTTTTTTTTACGTCATTGGAAAATTATATTATTAAATCCTCAAATTAAATATTAAATTTATTATACTTGGAACACATTTTAGCATTTTTACAATTTATAAATATAATTTCACCAGATACCGCGAGAGGCGCTGCTTGCGAGAGAAGGTAGAAAATTTGCAAATAAAATTGCAACGAATATTTATTTCAAATCAAAATCAACCCAGAAACTTTCCAGGTAGTATAGTAAACAACTTCCCAAAGTTTCACGGCGATTGGATGTATGGTTTTTGAATCTATCGAGTACAGACAGACACACATTCATTTATATATATATAGATAGTAATTTGTATAAACATTCTTCCTCTGATTTATAATTCAATAAAACATCCAGCGCTAAGTATATTGATTTTATTAATGTGTGCATGTATTCAACAATAATAATAATAATAAACATTCACTGTTAATTTTACTCACTCTATATATTTATATAGTGTGTTGTGGAGAGAGAGAATCTGTATTTTAAACCCTCTCCACTATGGGATAGATAACTTCGGATGGTCACGAGAGAATGGTCCTCAGATTTCAGAACACGATGCAAAGTTTTCCTGCAACGGCGAAAAAAAAAAACAACAACAACAACAATAAAAAAACGGATGTGATGTCTTTGCAACAACACTCTGGGTACATTAGGAAAGACAAACTGAAGATCGCCGAAAAGATCTAGAGGCCATGGGTGCTGTGATATACATTTTCGGAGTTTTGCTCCAGGATTCCACCGACGTGTCAAGACTTCCCTCCAAGATGACGATGTCCCTTTAGACGATACGAAGACAAAGCCGCTCTTCACGCCGCAAGAAAAAGGACGCAAAGGTACTAGAGACAAAGATTCAAGACTTCGATGGAATCCTTGGCAGAAGCACGTCAGATCCATGTCAGTAACTACAATAATTGCTAGCTGTGGGCCACAGTTCCCATCCACGTACCTTGATGCCCGGCTGCAGGGCGAGGCAGGCCAGCTCAAAGCGGATCTGGTCGTTGCCCTTGCCCGTGGCCCCATGGGCGACGCTTGTGGCGCCGTGCTCGCGAGCAGTAGCGAGCAACTCGCGCGCGATGAGCGGCCGGGCAAGCGCGGTGCCGAGCAGGTAGCGGTCCTCGTAGATCGCGCCCGCTGCTACCGCCGGCCACACGAACTCCTGCACAAACTCGCGCCGCAGGTCCCGGATGACCACGTGCTTGGCTCCAATCTTCTCGGCGTTGGCACGGACCTCGTCCATGTCGTCACCCTGGCCCAGGTCGGCGCAGAAGGCCACGACGTCGTGGCCCGAATCTCGCAGCCAAGCCAGGATGCATGTCGTGTCCAGGCCGCCGCTGTAGGCCAGCACCACCGTCTCCTTGCCCGCTGCAGTCATGACTGACGCGCGCAGCTCCGCCATCGGAAGATGACGTGTTTTGCCGATAGCAATGGCAACCTATTGAAAAAGACATGCGTGCGCGCCTTTCGCGAATCTTATTAAAATTTAATAAAAGAAGTAAATAGTTGTACATTTTGTTGAGCTGTAGAATTGGCTTTGTCATTTTACCAGGCAAACACCTCTTGACAAATTCTGGAGATATCACAACTCCCCTGTGGATCTCGCCCTGGACGGACGAACGCCTAGGTCACCACCGAGTCATGCCTGCTGGATTGCAGAGACGGTCAATAGATGGTGCATAGTTTTAACGTATATTTTGACGGGAGAGGTGCTTTTTCTTTTAAAAGGAATAAATATCTTGATTGAAATATATATTTTTAAAAAATTGACAAAACTTGGTTCAAGATGGATAGAAAACCTCATTCGGGACGGTAAAGTCACTCAAAATGCTTTTTCGAAAATCTTTCTCAATGGCGTGGCTGATTGGGAATTATGAAAACAAATTGAAATAGACGTGGGTATCAGAGTGGTTCACTACCTGATCCCTTTACAAGAATGTCCTATATAGTTTTAAAAATGTCATAATTGGATAAAAATTGTTATAAAATTATGAAATTATGGGGCTTTCTGAATATAGGATCAAGACTACAATATATGATATCCTGTAGAAGACAAAAAGTAGCAAAGGTTTGGACGAAGCTGAAAACATCTATTTAAACAACAATATTCGTCTATTCCCCAACACAGATGTCGCGCGCCTTGATGTCTAGCAGTTTATTACCCAACCCACACTGTCCAACCTATGCAGCGTGTCTTGATGCCAATGGTCTATTCCCACCACAGATTGTCCCACATTGGCGCGAGTCCATCAGTCTATTCCCAAACCCACATTGTTCCACATATGCTGAGAGGCCGTCAGCCCTTGGAGCGGAAGTTTTTAAGGCCACAGAACTCTTCACATCATCTACATGCTATTAATTAATTGGAAACAAACACCGTGTTTCAAAAGTTTAATTTGCAATATAAAAACGAAATTGCCTGCTCAGCTATATATATATGTTCGGTTCTAAAATTATTTATTACATTTAGCCCATCCATATGTGCCAGCAGTTCTGCTAATCCTGCCAAGCCAAGAATTCTTAGAATTCTCGAAGAAATCTGTCCCGCTTCCGCAAAGTTGCGCCTTAGGAGGCAAAACGGATGTCCTCTGGCACCTGGTTGGGATGTTGCTGTCAACAGATATTCTATCAATTTAAATAATACCTTGATTAACTGCATCATCTGCTGAAATATCGCACTCTTGGTTTGCACTGAAATCTTTATTATTTAAATTCAGCATATCTTAACCTAAATTATCAATAATTATAATTTATAAATTTTCTTTTGATATTTATTTAATACTAGCCGAATGACCCGGGCAACGCCCGGGTTTTACTCTATTAAATGTTTTTATTCAAATACGTCGTGGATGTCACTCTTGTGAAACGTCCCGCTCCAAACTTTGTGTTTTTTAAAAATAAAAAATAATAAAAATGTAAATTCCACAACGATATTTGAAAATTCTATTATTTTGATTTTCAAATACTTTCGTTACAATTATAAATTGGCGCCGTGGATGGCACTCTTGTGAAACGTCCCGCTCCAAACTTTGTTTCTGAGAAGCGATATTTTTATAGAGAGATGATCTGGCTTTGTGTCTTCTGCTCGAATGAATGTTTTTCTGTTAAAATTTTGTTCCTGCATATTAAAAATGAACTGGCTTTACCCGTGGTCTCTGCTTTTTGGAATTTTTCCCCATATAATTTTGTATCTGATAATCAAACCTGATACAGCAATATTGTCATCATCATTTTCTGACTAAAAAACAACTATTTTTGCCCAGAACCTGTCAATTTAAAATTTTCTTGGCTAAAAATCTGATAAATTTCTCTTCCAGATTTTTCTCTATGTCCTGTTAAAACACGTTTTACATGTCTATTAGGTCAACTGATATTACCTCCCATCTTCACCGCTAGAGGCGCTGCTTGCGAGCGAAAGGGCAAATTTGCAACCAAATTTGCAAATAACTCGAAGAATATTCGGGATAGAGACCTGAAATTTTCTCTAAAAGTTTTTCCAGATTTTACTATATACAGTAAAACCCCGCTAATACGAACCCTGGATATAACGAACCTTCCCTTATAACGAACCCACGCCGATTCCCAATTCCATTCCATTGAAAATACCATCGTTATAACGAACTCGCGATTTTTAGAATAACGAACTACCCCTATAACGAACCTATTTTCGATCCCAAAATAATAAAATCTATTTAAAATATTATGCTTATAACGAACTTAGAATTGTAATAAATATAAAAAAATTAAAACAACCAAATTTTGAGCATGTTTCAGCTCGCGGATCGCGATTTCAAAACAATAAATTTAGCGGCATTGTTTGTTTTGAATTTTGCACTTTATTTTTGCTGTATATTGTATAAATTTTAACACATTATACTTTTTATTAAATAGAATATATTTGCATCCATTAAATTTGAAATATAAAAATACAAATGGCTTCCAAATGAAGAAAACAAAGGCATTTAAAAAACAAAAGCGTTATTTCTTACAAAAAAAAGGCCATTTTCAGAACTTTTCAAAGTGAAACAACACAGACAAAATGTTAAGAACATATTAAAATAAGAAAATATAACCTTTCTATTATAAAAGATAAAATATAAAGCTATTAAAAATTGTTACAAAGAGGAATCAACCTCAACTTTTGCCGCGATCGCGATCGTACGTTTTAGGGCTAAAAAAAAAAAATCCAAATAAATGGTCCCGTGATGAAACAAAAACTATTTTTATACCATTAACTATGGTGATTTTAAAGTCAGCAATGTTTTGCATGACAGGTTAAAAAAAAACGAAATATAGACCTAGAAGAATATGTGGGAAAATGAAATGGAAGAAAAACACTAACTTTATTTGAATGGTGCAATGCTTGAAGAATGCTTTGAAGCAACAAGGTGTTAGAGCCATTTTTCCAAGTAAACAATGTATTATATAACGTGATAATGATGTTTTAAAATCATTTTATATCTTTGAATATATATTTAATAAAACTTTGCCTAGGATTTGTCTTGAATTTTAAATTAGACATAGAGGTACATTTATGTTAATGATAAGAAGAACCTATCATCTAATGATTTATATTATTATTCAGTATTAATGTAAGGAAATTGGTCAATTAAGGGAATTAAAACAAAGTGACCACTATTAAGAGGAAGCCTCTTCTTGTGTGTATGGCTCTCCTTTAATTATACGGTCTAAAATTTTTGAAAAGTAAAAAAAATAGCCAAACCGTGGCTATAGTGAACCGTGGCTATAGTGAACCAAAAGCTCTGTCCCATTGGGGTTCACTATAGAGGGGTTTTACTGTATACTGTTGAAATTTCAGTCAGATTAGTTACGTATTGTGGACGTGTATAGCCGACATAGGAACAAACACACATACATACATACACTGACTTTTATATATATAGGGATTTCAAAAACACAAAATACTCCATATCCCCGCCAGGGATAATTAGATTAATTTATAATTGTTAAACAGAAACAGTTTTATTGTAGCACAAAGTTGCGGTGGTCTGGCAGATTCTTCAGCCTTGATTTTCTCCTCAGACATGACTTGGATCTTTCCAGAGCGTGTTTCAACCATACCACAAGGTTAGGTAGGTGAATAATGAGACAATTATATTTTAGGTAGACCCCAGAATAGTAATATTAATCATATAAATCTTTAAACAGGTCAGTATTCACGACGTTGCAAAGTGCAAAAATGACAGACCACCCGATGTCTTTAGACAGTCTCTCACAAGAAGTTATCCACTGTTTTTCCAGTTTAAATGAACAAAAAAATTGTTTCAGGATCAGGTTTAACGCCAACTACCTGATAGGTGGCGGCATAGTCACCATGGTGGGGGCCTTCCACTACATCTGGTACCGGATGCACGAGGACAAATTTCTCTTCCCAGAGTACCACACAGAAAATCCCAAGAAGCTCCCCTTCGGCATCCACTTGAAATTATATCCTCCCGAATCCTAGATGAGGACTGCGTACAAATTTGGTAGTTTCATATTGAAACAATGTAAATTAAAATAAAGTTATGATAAATGTAAATTAAAATTTTATTGCCATCTATCGTTAAAATTTTACACAAATAAATTTACTGGCAATGCGTTTCTTTTAAATATCATCAAATAATTATCTCTACAGACCTTACTGCAATGATATGAGTTATTGAATGAGAGGGCTTGGCTCATCAGTAGTGAACCCTCTCAGCGGTTTCGCCAAATTAATCTCTAGACCGCTCTACTATTGTATTGGACTGGTTTTGTTATATACCCTGCATTTTCTATGGAAGGCAGCTTAGGGGTGTTTAGTGAACTATGGACATAAGCTTATAGGTCTGTAGAGGTACATACATATAATTTCAAGGTATTGCATCGAGCAAAGCTCTTCCGCAAAATATGTTTTCATAACGAATATATATTAGTAAATTAAAATTTTATTGCCATCTATCGTTAAAATTTTACACAAATAAATTTACTGGCAATGCGTTTCACACATAAATGTGTTGGCTCTACAACTTCTTGAATAGCTATAGAATCCTCCCATAATTTTAGCGTTAGCACTCCGAACTCTAGAAATGTATAAATGATCATAGTGCCATCTTGAGGTGGGCCATCGAGGAGTGTCATCCACAAGTAAAGTGACTGCACCAAGTCGATTCAATAGCACCCCAAGTTTTTTGTGTGGAAAATTAATTTTAGGTGATAACATGATAATTGTTATGCTGGCTCAATATTTTAAAATTTCTTCTATTTATGTAAATACACAAGGAAGCCCATGTATATTTTAACGAAAATTCATTGTAAAGATGTTGCTAAGAAACGTTTAGTTTTGGCACATGTAATTAAAATTTTTACAATAGCGATTGCAATGGTCATCTGGTTTTTAAATAGTTGGATAATGCTAGAAAAAATTAAAATATTGTTTATTAAAATTCATAAGGCGCTAAATATGAACATAAATTTTTCTTTGCCCAGAAGCCTACATTTTTGGTGGTTAAAAATCTGTTTAGCACACTATAGCCTTCCAAAAATTAGAAATTGGTCAGTTTGATTTCATGGTATACAGATGTTATGGTTTATGTATAGCACTTCAAAAGGCAAAAGGAAGCGTTTCAAACCCTGAAAACGGCACTATTAAGTTCACCAATTGTGGGTCAATTTAATCCAAATGCGCCTACTTACATTCATACCAATGTGTCCGTCCAACATCGACCTAGGCTCTAGGTGCAACACTTGTTCAAAACATCAGTGGTGAAGAGAAGGTCATTTCATATTTGAGTTGTACTCTTAGTAAAGCTGAGAAAAATTATTCCATCACCGAAAAAGAATGTCTAGCCTGTCTTTATACGGAAAATACTTTAATGAAATAGTAACCAATTTGCATTGCCATTTATATAACCTACATAGGTTTAATAGGTAAACCTTCTATGGAAAACACCATATTGAAGATTGGCTCTATAATATTGTTAAAAATGATTTATTTCAACCTTTTTTAAGATTGTATTCCATAGTTTGATTACACTGGTCTACACTGAAAAATATGTTTTTGATAATGAATAAGTTTTTGACTTAATTTGAGGTGCTGATCACGAATATAATGTTAGTTTTTATGTATCTTATCAATTTTTAGAGATAAAACATATACATATTTAGGCCACAATGTGGTACATCAGTCCATATAAGCGGTAGAAAGAGGCATTGAACTCAAACAAAAACCGAGAACGTCATACCAAAAGGTACTTTATTTACTGTAGTATAAGAAAACCGAATCTATACAAAAATAAAATGTAAAATGCTACAGTCAATCCTTCATGAATTTCAATCTTTTTGATTTTCTCTTATAAGTGTATTCCGGCAGGTCGCGGGACAGATTCCAGCAGTAATCTGCCATCATGTGGCAGACACCTTGATATCTCTCTTCCATCACTTTCATGTCTTGATAGAATCGCTCGCCTTGTTCATCACTATATGCACCGAGATTATCTGGGAATTTGTCCAGGTGACTATGCAAGTAGTGAACCTTAATACTCATATTTACACCCAAGGAGAAGCCTCTTGATTTGAGGTCTGTTAAAACTCCTGCTTTTATCTTTTCTAAGCTAATATCTAAAAAAAAAGACATATATATTTGAAGCATTCTCCATCTTTATATAGAGCCTTTACAAACTGCTTACATAAACCTAGCTTTATATTGCTTTGAAGGTCTCAGGTCACGTGTCAAATAATTAAGTTTTGGTTGTGAAAAACCTTTTGGACATTCTTGTTCTCTATAGTTCTCACTATCAGAATCATTCAGTTTGATATATTTTTTTGTGTGGTGTCTTCTGATTCATCATTAAGAGGATTATTAGCACTGGATGAAAAAACTGGGAGGGGACTATTTGGGCTGTAATTGGGGTATTGGAAGTGTAGCCGAATATAGGTCTTTGTATATAAGCTTTTTCTTACCATTCCTGTTAAAGTGTTTCAAGTCTTGTACGCAAAAGTAACAATCATTTTTATGATTTTTATGGATCACGCCAAACCAAGTTGAAAATTAGAAGCAGTTTGGACCATGAAAATAAAATAGGAAAGTGTGAAAAGTTTCTGAGAAAATATTTCGGTCCATACAAAATTTTAAAGAAGTTGTCAAATGTAAATTACATAGTAGAACTACCCAATAACAGTGCATGTTTCTCGACTTGTCTTATTTTAAAAAGAACTATGAGGAGGTCAATCATCTTGGCGACTCCTTTTATAAATGATTGGCTGGCCATATTTTGCCGCCTCTATCTTGGAATTCAACACGGATGTTAAAATTTTCATATTTTTAAATATATATGAAAATTAGAAGAAATATTCAGCCAAAGTGGTTCAAAAGGCTTAAGGCGGGGGACAGTATAAAAGTTAAATATTATTTAATTATATTTTTCAAAATAGTGAAAATATGGCTTTTTTTCACCAGAAAGGTGTATTTTCAAAAGAAAATATAAAAAGAGATATAAAGATGTATTGTAAAACGAAAATTAAAATTATACCGCGAATGTTTCTTTTTTTTTTTAAAATCGAAATTTATTTTCAAAGAGAAATAGCGACATTTCTAACTTTGAGGATGAGGTATGGAAAGGTGAAACATGAAGAGTAATGGAGAACGGAAAAATAAAAAGTGTCCAGGGGTAAGCAGAAGGGTGTGGGTTCGATTCCCGCCCCTGGACACTTTTTATTTTTCCGTTCTCCATTACTCTTCATGTTTCACCTTTCCATACCTCATCCTCAAAGTTAGAAATGTCGCTATTTCTCTTTGAAAATAAATTTCGATTTAAAAAAAAAAAAAAAGAAACATTCGCGGTATAATTTTAATTTTCGTTTTACAATCATCAGCCGCGTTATATTGTATTATAAAGATGTATAAAATAATATATATTTTTGGGATTATTTGTAAAAATGTCAATATATTTTTATATATTTTAAAAGTTCGTGATTTTTTTAAAAAATGGCTTAAAAAATAACGAAGCTGTCATTAAAATTGAAAATCCCCTTGTTATAATCATAAATCGACTAAACTATAGGCCGGAAGTCAACAAGACAAATTGAGGCCAAGGAACTGGCGCTTTATAATAAAACAAGGGGTTACTTTGAAAATTTCGAAAAGCCTTGAATATATATAAATTGAAAAGTTTTAAACATTAATAAAAATCAAAAACGAGTCTATATGTATTTATAATGCTTATATATATATTTTAAGATATTAATAATATTTAAAAAACAGTATTTTTTAAATGTAATTCTTTTATTTGGCCACAGGTGACGTCCTCATCGGTGGCGTTCGCGGGTAAAATTATAGTGAAACTAAAAGTGGGGAACAAAGAACTCGATGCCCGTGTTTCGAAGGAGTCTAATTCACCTAAAATGTAAGTATTTTGTTTTCGTGTTTCATTTTGTAAATAATTTAACGGAGCGTATCTCAGCGACATCAGTGGCGATTGAGGGAAAAGCTACTACGAAACTGAAGGCGATAATCAAAAGTGGGAGGCCTAAATCTCAAGGGAATCCTGCTGACAAAGGCTCTTAAATGTAAGTGTTTAGTGCCATGGTAAATTTTTGAATAATTTAACTTAATATAATGTAATGTTGGGGCACGTTTTTTTGTAACCATACCCCAACAGAAGGCGTATGTATAATCAAATCAAATGGATACATGGCTTCCCTCCCACATAGACTTACAGACCATCTTTTTGCCCAGAAACCTAGATAATTGATGACACCAGACTTCCATGCCGATGTCTGGTGAAGGAAACACCAGTGACATCCAGGGACATCCGCGCTGGAAGCTGTTGTTCCATATGTACATATATTCCCCTCACCAAAAATTTAGGTAAAGGTGACCAGAAAAAAAAAATGGAGAAGGAAGATCTCTAAAGGACTGAACCTTATAAAATATCCTTCCCGAGAAAGGAAAGCGTTATATTACAGTTCAAGTGAAAAGGGGCCTGTGTCGATTTATAGCTAAGACGGAGTGGGGGCGATATACAGGGTGATCCAAAAGTCCCGCACAACTTTAAAAATTAATAACTCCGCGAATATTTGCGCTAGAGCAATGCGGTAAACACCATTGTGTTCAGGATGCAATGGGATTTTTTATGGCAAATAATTAAAAATTCGATATTGATTTTAGTTACAACTTTATTCTCTAGATGGCGCTCTACCAGAATCAGAGATTCAGCGGCCAAATTGTTTGATAAATTGAAAAATATAACTGAACGACACGTATTTTTCCTTTTTGAATACCAGGAAAGAACCCTAATAATATCAAATGATAAATTAATAAAACACCATTTCGCCAAAATTAGAAGAATTGGTTGACGATTTTTAAATACAATCTGAGATATGTAAAATAGGTATATGCAAATTAAAACATGTAGCAAAAAAATATTTATATTTTAGATGGATTTTTGTGGAAATAAATTGAATGTTTGAAAATAACTACTGATATCAAAACACGATTTTTGAAATGTTAATATAGTACCAAAAATATGATGGCACTACTAATAGGATTTCGTGCTATAAGGAATGTATAGTTTCTTGACTAATTGTCGACACTTGACTATTTAACTGGATATTTGTCATGATCCAAAAATGAAATATAGAGGGGAGTGACAAAATATATTTGTCGTACTTTATTCCAAATATCCTATGGGTTTGTCAAATGTTAACATTGTTTATTATACTGTATATAATTTTGAAAATGTATCCCCTCAAAAAAAAATCATTTTTAAATCGACCTTTTGCGTTGAAAAACGTGGTAGTAAAATCATTTTGTATTATTTTTTTGCGCAAAATATCTAAAGTTGGGGGGGGGGGGGGGGGATACAAAGATTATTCCTTATGCTATTTCTTCTAATGAGCGAAAAGCGATAAACTAAACATAAGGGGTAAAATTGTGTATACCAGTGTTATTCGAGAAGTTATAAAACTTTGGCCTGCACGACATAATATAAAATGTGGGCAAATGACAAACAAAAAAAATACTGTTTACAGAAAAGAAGAGTCAAGATGTGAGGACAGCATTTATTATTCCCATAACCCAAAACAAAGAGCTGCAAAATATATGGCATCTGAAGAAGGAGATTAAAGTGCTGATTTTTACCTCGCTACCAGATTCTGAAACTGTGAAGCAGGGGAAACGACATTTTCTTCCTGGTCTAATGAAAGATCAACCCTATGATACTATCATTCAAAGAATTAAGCTGCATTTGGATCCAAAGAAGAAAGTGATACCACAGCGATGCAGATTTTTAAAGAGAATTCAACAGGAAGGTTAATCAATTTCGGAATATCTTAGAGAATTGAAACATTTAGCAATAAATTGTAATTTCGTCGATATGTTGGGAACCATGATGCGAGACCGTTCTGTGGCTGGAACCAAGTCGGAAATTCTGCAAAAGAAGCTTGTACAAGAGGACGACGATGTCACCCTGGATAAAGTTTTTGCAGTGGCGATCTCGTTCGAATTGGCGGAGATAAATACAAGAGAATTACAAGATAAATTAGTGGCCAAGATATCCCCTGTGAATTGAAAGGATAAAAAGGGTGAGTACAATAATAGTACGGCGCAGTATAGGCCTTTCAGGCAAAGTGGCAAAGGCAAAATATTGTATTATAGATGTGTTGAAAGACATTCACACGTGGCATCTGTTTTACCTCATAGAACAAAGACTTGTTTTAAAATGTTATAAACTGGGTCATTTAAGTAGGGTCTGCAAAGCTAGTAAAAGAATGTGGGGATGTAAATTTGTACAAGAGGACTCTATATATTCTGTACAGGGCGAAGCTGATGCCACAATAAATTCAACAGTAGATGATTATTCTTTGTGCTTTACAATAGAAACAGGAAGTCTAGTTACGTTGATACCTAAATATATTTATAAGAATTATTGGCAAGGTAAAAGATTATTTCCAACAAATTTAAGATTAAAATCCTTTTGTGGTAAATCAATAGAGATTATAGATCAAAGAAATGTTTTTGTAAAAGAAGCCAACCAATATTTACGATTAATAGTTGTAAATGAAAAAATCCAGGTAATTTTATTAGGAAGAGAATGACTTAAACAGTTGAAACTTGATTATTCTATATTGTTTAGAATTAACATTTTAAATAATGAATATAATAGAAATATATTTAAATATATAAAAATTTGATGGATAGGTATGCAGATTTGTTTAACAAAGATTTGGGCTGTCTAAAGGACGTTAGAATAAATTTTAATTTAAAAAAGGATGTGACTCCTGTGTTTTGTAAGGCCAGAAGTTTACCTTTCTCTCTAAAAAACAAAGTAGAGAATGAAATTGATCGTTTAGTGAATTCTTGCACTTTATAACCTATAGTTCATGCATATTGGACCGCTCCAATAGTACCAGCATCAAAAAAGGATGGTAGTGTAAGGATATGTGGTGATTTTAGATGTACAGCTAATAAAGCAATAGAATTAGATAGGTATCCCATTCCATCGATCGATGAGATATTTTAAAAATTATCTACAAGCACCGTACTTTCGACTCTAGACCTATCACAGGCTTACTTACAAGTAATGTTAGCGGAAGAAGCCAAAGCTGTTGTTGATATAAACACAACAAAGAGGTTGTTTTCTTATAAAAGACTACCATATACGTAGCAGTAGCACCAAATAAATTTCAGAGGATTATGGAAGGCCTATTTTCTGATTTGCCAGGTGTGGCCTGCTACATAGATGATATTTTGGTTGCAGGAAAAGACTTTGAAGATCATGAACAAAAGTTGGATCTAGTGTTTAGATGATTGCTAGAAAAAGGTTTAAAGTTAAACAGATATAAATGTAAATTAAAAAAGAAATCGGTGGAATATTTAGGGTTTAAAATTGATAAATATGGACTGCATCCATTAGAAAATAAAATTAAAGCAGTGATAGAGGCGCCTGAACCTAAAGAATGTTTCGCAATTGAGATCTTTCATAGGACTCTTAATTTATTATTATAGATTCATAAAGAATATAGCAAAGATTTTAGCGCTATTCTATCAACTTTTGAATAAAAATTGTAAATGGAATTGGACGAAAAAATATCGAATGTTATTTTTAAAATGTAAATCATTATTAATGGACTATGGACTAGGCGTAATTCTGAGTCATAGAAATGATAGAAAGGAAGAATGCCCTATAGCTTTTGCTTCTAGAACATTAACTGAAGCGGAAAAACGCTTCTCTCAACTAGAAAAGAAAGCGTTGAGCATAACTTTTGGCGTTGAGAAATTCAGACAATACTTACTGGGACGAAAATTTGTATTGGTCACAGACAACCGACCCTTAATTAATATATTTTCACCTCATAAACCAATTCCCATATGTGCATCATCCAGAATTAAAAGATGGTCCTTAAAATTAGCTGCATTTAATTATACTGTGGAATTTCGAAAAACTAGTGATAATTCCAATGTTGACGCATTGTCACGTCTTCCTTTAGAATCGAGTGTCAGGGAGTCTCTTGATGAAGACTAGGTACTTCTTCTTAGGAAGTCGAATGAGGTACCGTTCTCTTTTATGGAGGTGGCTAATGAGACGCCCCAAGATAAAATACTGTCTATAGTATTAAGGAATGTTAGAGAAGGCAACTGTGTGTGTGTGTGTGGAAATTCACAAGGGTACCGAGAGAAAACCCACTAGCTCCTCATTATAAGATCAACGAGGAATTAAGTTTGGAGTTTGGTTGTCTTCAATGGCGTGAAAGAGTGGTAATTCCCCAAAAATTAAGATATTTAATTTTAAATGACTTGCATGAAATACACATGGGGATTGTTAAAATGAAGATGATTGCCAGACGGTATTTTCTGGTGGCCAGGAATAGACAGTAACAAAGTTGCGCCTTAGGAGGCAAAACGGATGTCCTCTGGCACCTGGTTGGGATGTTGCTGTCAACAGATATTCTATCAATTTAAATAATACCTTGATTAACTGCATCATCTGCTGAAATATCGCACTCTTGGTTTGCACTGAAATCTTTATTATTTAAATTCAGCATATCTTAACCTAAATTATCAATAATTATAATTTATAAATTTTCTTTTGATATTTATTTAATACTAGCCGAATGACCCGGGCAACGCCCGGGTTTTACTCTATTAAATGTTTTTATTCAAATACGTCGTGGATGTCACTCTTGTGAAACGTCCCGCTCCAAACTTTGTGTTTTTTAAAAATAAAAAATAATAAAAATGTAAATTCCACAACGATATTTGAAAATTCTATTATTTTGATTTTCAAATACTTTCGTTACAATTATAAATTGGCGCCGTGGATGGCACTCTTGTGAAACGTCCCGCTCCAAACTTTGTTTCTGAGAAGCGATATTTTTATAGAGAGATGATCTGGCTTTGTGTCTTCTGCTCGAATGAATGTTTTTCTGTTAAAATTTTGTTCCTGCATATTAAAAATGAACTGGCTTTACCCGTGGTCTCTGCTTTTTGGAATTTTTCCCCATATAATTTTGTATCTGATAATCAAACCTGATACAGCAATATTGTCATCATCATTTTCTGACTAAAAAACAACTATTTTTGCCCAGAACCTGTCAATTTAAAATTTTCTTGGCTAAAAATCTGATAAATTTCTCTTCCAGATTTTTCTCTATGTCCTGTTAAAACACGTTTTACATGTCTATTAGGTCAACTGATATTACCTCCCATCTTCACCGCTAGAGGCGCTGCTTGCGAGCGAAAGGGCAAATTTGCAACCAAATTTGCAAATAACTCGAAGAATATTCGGGATAGAGACCTGAAATTTTCTCTAAAAGTTTTTCCAGATTTTACTATATACAGTAAAACCCCCGCTAATACGAACCCTGGATATAACGAACCTTCCCTTATAACGAACCCACGCCGATTCCCAATTCCATTCCATTGAAAATACCATCGTTATAACGAACTCGCGATTTTTAGAATAACTACCCCTATAACGAACCTATTTTCGATCCCAAAATAATAAAATCTATTTAAAATATTATGCTTATAACGAACTTAGAATTGTAATAAATATAAAAAAATTAAAACAACCAAATTTTGAGCATGTTTCAGCTCGCGGATCGCGATTTCAAAACAATAAATTTAGCGGCATTGTTTGTTTTGAATTTTGCACTTTATTTTTGCTGTATATTGTATAAATTTTAACACATTATACTTTTTATTAAATAGAATATATTTGCATCCATTAAATTTGAAATATAAAAATACAAATGGCTTCCAAATGAAGAAAACAAAGGCATTTAAAAAACAAAAGCGTTATTTCTTACAAAAAAAAGGCCATTTTCAGAACTTTTCAAAGTGAAACAACACAGACAAAATGTTAAGAACATATTAAAATAAGAAAATATAACCTTTCTATTATAAAAGATAAAATATAAAGCTATTAAAAATTGTTACAAAGAGGAATCAACCTCAACTTTTGCCGCGATCGCGATCGTACGTTTTAGGGCTAAAAAAAAAAAAATCCAAATAAATGGTCCCGTGATGAAACAAAAACTATTTTTATACCATTAACTATGGTGATTTTAAAGTCAGCAATGTTTTGCATGACAGGTTAAAAAAAAACGAAATATAGACCTAGAAGAATATGTGGGAAAATGAAATGGAAGAAAAACACTAACTTTATTTGAATGGTGCAATGCTTGAAGAATGCTTTGAAGCAACAAGGTGTTAGAGCCATTTTTCCAAGTAAACAATGTATTATATAACGTGATAATGATGTTTTAAAATCATTTTATATCTTTGAATATATATTTAATAAAACTTTGCCTAGGATTTGTCTTGAATTTTAAATTAGACATAGAGGTACATTTATGTTAATGATAAGAAGAACCTATCATCTAATGATTTATATTATTATTCAGTATTAATGTAAGGAAATTGGTCAATTAAGGGAATTAAAACAAAGTGACCACTATTAAGAGGAAGCCTCTTCTTGTGTGTATGGCTCTCCTTTAATTATACGGTCTAAAATTTTTGAAAAGTAAAAAAATAGCCAAACCGTGGCTATAGTGAACCGTGGCTATAGTGAACCAAAAGCTCTGTCCCATTGGGGTTCACTATAGAGGGGTTTTACTGTATACTGTTGAAATTTCAGTCAGATTAGTTACGTATTGTGGACGTGTATAGCCGACATAGGAACAAACACACATACATACATACACTGACTTTTATATATATAGGGATTTCAAAAACACAAAATACTCCATATCCCCGCCAGGGATAATTAGATTAATTTATAATTGTTAAACAGAAACAGTTTTATTGTAGCACAAAGTTGCGGTGGTCTGGCAGATTCTTCAGCCTTGATTTTCTCCTCAGACATGACTTGGATCTTTCCAGAGCGTGTTTCAACCATACCACAAGGTTAGGTAGGTGAATAATGAGACAATTATATTTTAGGTAGACCCCAGAATAGTAATATTAATCATATAAATCTTTAAACAGGTCAGTATTCACGACGTTGCAAAGTGCAAAAATGACAGACCACCCGATGTCTTTAGACAGTCTCTCACAAGAAGTTATCCACTGTTTTTCCAGTTTAAATGAACAAAAAAATTGTTTCAGGATCAGGTTTAACGCCAACTACCTGATAGGTGGCGGCATAGTCACCATGGTGGGGGCCTTCCACTACATCTGGTACCGGATGCACGAGGACAAATTTCTCTTCCCAGAGTACCACACAGAAAATCCCAAGAAGCTCCCCTTCGGCATCCACTTGAAATTATATCCTCCCGAATCCTAGATGAGGACTGCGTACAAATTTGGTAGTTTCATATTGAAACAATGTAAATTAAAATAAAGTTATGATAAATGTAAATTAAAATTTTATTGCCATCTATCGTTAAAATTTTACACAAATAAATTTACTGGCAATGCGTTTCTTTTAAATATCATCAAATAATTATCTCTACAGACCTTACTGCAATGATATGAGTTATTGAATGAGAGGGCTTGGCTCATCAGTAGTGAACCCTCTCAGCGGTTTCGCCAAATTAATCTCTAGACCGCTCTACTATTGTATTGGACTGGTTTTGTTATATACCCTGCATTTTCTATGGAAGGCAGCTTAGGGGTGTTTAGTGAACTATGGACATAAGCTTATAGGTCTGTAGAGGTACATACATATAATTTCAAGGTATTGCATCGAGCAAAGCTCTTCCGCAAAATATGTTTTCATAACGAATATATATTAGTAAATTAAAATTTTATTGCCATCTATCGTTAAAATTTTACACAAATAAATTTACTGGCAATGCGTTTCACACATAAATGTGTTGGCTCTACAACTTCTTGAATAGCTATAGAATCCTCCCATAATTTTAGCGTTAGCACTCCGAACTCTAGAAATGTATAAATGATCATAGTGCCATCTTGAGGTGGGCCATCGAGGAGTGTCATCCACAAGTAAAGTGACTGCACCAAGTCGATTCAATAGCACCCCAAGTTTTTTGTGTGGAAAATTAATTTTAGGTGATAACATGATAATTGTTATGCTGGCTCAATATTTTAAAATTTCTTCTATTTATGTAAATACACAAGGAAGCCCATGTATATTTTAACGAAAATTCATTGTAAAGATGTTGCTAAGAAACGTTTAGTTTTGGCACATGTAATTAAAATTTTTACAATAGCGATTGCAATGGTCATCTGGTTTTTAAATAGTTGGATAATGCTAGAAAAAATTAAAATATTGTTTATTAAAATTCATAAGGCGCTAAATATGAACATAAATTTTTCTTTGCCCAGAAGCCTACATTTTTGGTGGTTAAAAATCTGTTTAGCACACTATAGCCTTCCAAAAATTAGAAATTGGTCAGTTTGATTTCATGGTATACAGATGTTATGGTTTATGTATAGCACTTCAAAAGGCAAAAGGAAGCGTTTCAAACCCTGAAAACGGCACTATTAAGTTCACCAATTGTGGGTCAATTTAATCCAAATGCGCCTACTTACATTCATACCAATGTGTCCGTCCAACATCGACCTAGGCTCTAGGTGCAACACTTGTTCAAAACATCAGTGGTGAAGAGAAGGTCATTTCATATTTGAGTTGTACTCTTAGTAAAGCTGAGAAAAATTATTCCATCACCGAAAAAGAATGTCTAGCCTGTCTTTATACGGAAAATACTTTAATGAAATAGTAACCAATTTGCATTGCCATTTATATAACCTACATAGGTTTAATAGGTAAACCTTCTATGGAAAACACCATATTGAAGATTGGCTCTATAATATTGTTAAAAATGATTTATTTCAACCTTTTTTAAGATTGTATTCCATAGTTTGATTACACTGGTCTACACTGAAAAATATGTTTTTGATAATGAATAAGTTTTTGACTTAATTTGAGGTGCTGATCACGAATATAATGTTAGTTTTTATGTATCTTATCAATTTTTAGAGATAAAACATATACATATTTAGGCCACAATGTGGTACATCAGTCCATATAAGCGGTAGAAAGAGGCATTGAACTCAAACAAAAACCGAGAACGTCATACCAAAAGGTACTTTATTTACTGTAGTATAAGAAAACCGAATCTATACAAAAATAAAATGTAAAATGCTACAGTCAATCCTTCATGAATTTCAATCTTTTTGATTTTCTCTTATAAGTGTATTCCGGCAGGTCGCGGGACAGATTCCAGCAGTAATCTGCCATCATGTGGCAGACACCTTGATATCTCTCTTCCATCACTTTCATGTCTTGATAGAATCGCTCGCCTTGTTCATCACTATATGCACCGAGATTATCTGGGAATTTGTCCAGGTGACTATGCAAGTAGTGAACCTTAATACTCATATTTACACCCAAGGAGAAGCCTCTTGATTTGAGGTCTGTTAAAACTCCTGCTTTTATCTTTTCTAAGCTAATATCTAAAAAAAAAGACATATATATTTGAAGCATTCTCCATCTTTATATAGAGCCTTTACAAACTGCTTACATAAACCTAGCTTTATATTGCTTTGAAGGTCTCAGGTCACGTGTCAAATAATTAAGTTTTGGTTGTGAAAAACCTTTTGGACATTCTTGTTCTCTATAGTTCTCACTATCAGAATCATTCAGTTTGATATATTTTTTTGTGTGGTGTCTTCTGATTCATCATTAAGAGGATTATTAGCACTGGATGAAAAAACTGGGAGGGGACTATTTGGGCTGTAATTGGGGTATTGGAAGTGTAGCCGAATATAGGTCTTTGTATATAAGCTTTTTCTTACCATTCCTGTTAAAGTGTTTCAAGTCTTGTACGCAAAAGTAACAATCATTTTTATGATTTTTATGGATCACGCCAAACCAAGTTGAAAATTAGAAGCAGTTTGGACCATGAAAATAAAATAGGAAAGTGTGAAAAGTTTCTGAGAAAATATTTCGGTCCATACAAAATTTTAAAGAAGTTGTCAAATGTAAATTACATAGTAGAACTACCCAATAACAGTGCATGTTTCTCGACTTGTCTTATTTTAAAAAGAACTATGAGGAGGTCAATCATCTTGGCGACTCCTTTTATAAATGATTGGCTGGCCATATTTTGCCGCCTCTATCTTGGAATTCAACACGGATGTTAAAATTTTCATATTTTTAAATATATATGAAAATTAGAAGAAATATTCAGCCAAAGTGGTTCAAAAGGCTTAAGGCGGGGGACAGTATAAAAGTTAAATATTATTTAATTATATTTTTCAAAATAGTGAAAATATGGCTTTTTTTCACCAGAAAGGTGTATTTTCAAAAGAAAATATAAAAAGAGATATAAAGATGTATTGTAAAACGAAAATTAAAATTATACCGCGAATGTTTCTTTTTTTTTTTTAAAATCGAAATTTATTTTCAAAGAGAAATAGCGACATTTCTAACTTTGAGGATGAGGTATGGAAAGGTGAAACATGAAGAGTAATGGAGAACGGAAAAATAAAAAGTGTCCAGGGGTAAGCAGAAGGGTGTGGGTTCGATTCCCGCCCCTGGACACTTTTTATTTTTCCGTTCTCCATTACTCTTCATGTTTCACCTTTCCATACCTCATCCTCAAAGTTAGAAATGTCGCTATTTCTCTTTGAAAATAAATTTCGATTTAAAAAAAAAAAAAAAGAAACATTCGCGGTATAATTTTAATTTTCGTTTTACAATCATCAGCCGCGTTATATTGTATTATAAAGATGTATAAAATAATATATATTTTTGGGATTATTTGTAAAAATGTCAATATATTTTTATATATTTTAAAAGTTCGTGATTTTTTTAAAAAATGGCTTAAAAAATAACGAAGCTGTCATTAAAATTGAAAATCCCCTTGTTATAATCATAAATCGACTAAACTATAGGCCGGAAGTCAACAAGACAAATTGAGGCCAAGGAACTGGCGCTTTATAATAAAACAAGGGGTTACTTTGAAAATTTCGAAAAGCCTTGAATATATATAAATTGAAAAGTTTTAAACATTAATAAAAATCAAAAACGAGTCTATATGTATTTATAATGCTTATATATATATTTTAAGATATTAATAATATTTAAAAAACAGTATTTTTTAAATGTAATTCTTTTATTTGGCCACAGGTGACGTCCTCATCGGTGGCGTTCGCGGGTAAAATTATAGTGAAACTAAAAGTGGGGAACAAAGAACTCGATGCCCGTGTTTCGAAGGAGTCTAATTCACCTAAAATGTAAGTATTTTGTTTTCGTGTTTCATTTTGTAAATAATTTAACGGAGCGTATCTCAGCGACATCAGTGGCGATTGAGGGAAAAGCTACTACGAAACTGAAGGCGATAATCAAAAGTGGGAGGCCTAAATCTCAAGGGAATCCTGCTGACAAAGGCTCTTAAATGTAAGTGTTTAGTGCCATGGTAAATTTTTGAATAATTTAACTTAATATAATGTAATGTTGGGGCACGTTTTTTTGTAACCATACCCCAACAGAAGGCGTATGTATAATCAAATCAAATGGATACATGGCTTCCCTCCCACATAGACTTACAGACCATCTTTTTGCCCAGAAACCTAGATAATTGATGACACCAGACTTCCATGCCGATGTCTGGTGAAGGAAACACCAGTGACATCCAGGGACATCCGCGCTGGAAGCTGTTGTTCCATATGTACATATATTCCCCTCACCAAAAATTTAGGTAAAGGTGACCAGAAAAAAAAAATGGAGAAGGAAGATCTCTAAAGGACTGAACCTTATAAAATATCCTTCCCGAGAAAGGAAAGCGTTATATTACAGTTCAAGTGAAAAGGGGCCTGTGTCGATTTATAGCTAAGACGGAGTGGGGGCGATATACAGGGTGATCCAAAAGTCCCGCACAACTTTAAAAATTAATAACTCCGCGAATATTTGCGCTAGAGCAATGCGGTAAACACCATTGTGTTCAGGATGCAATGGGATTTTTTATGGCAAATAATTAAAAATTCGATATTGATTTTAGTTACAACTTTATTCTCTAGATGGCGCTCTACCAGAATCAGAGATTCAGCGGCCAAATTGTTTGATAAATTGAAAAATATAACTGAACGACACGTATTTTTCCTTTTTGAATACCAGGAAAGAACCCTAATAATATCAAATGATAAATTAATAAAACACCATTTCGCCAAAATTAGAAGAATTGGTTGACGATTTTTAAATACAATCTGAGATATGTAAAATAGGTATATGCAAATTAAAACATGTAGCAAAAAAATATTTATATTTTAGATGGATTTTTGTGAAATAAATTGAATGTTTGAAAATAACTACTGATATCAAAACACGATTTTTGAAATGTTAATATAGTACCAAAAATATGATGGCACTACTAATAGGATTTCGTGCTATAAGGAATGTATAGTTTCTTGACTAATTGTCGACACTTGACTATTTAACTGGATATTTGTCATGATCCAAAAATGAAATATAGAGGGGAGTGACAAAATATATTTGTCGTACTTTATTCCAAATATCCTATGGGTTTGTCAAATGTTAACATTGTTTATTATACTGTATATAATTTTGAAAATGTATCCCCTCAAAAAAAAATCATTTTTTAAATCGACCTTTTGCGTTGAAAAACGTGGTAGTAAAATCATTTTGTATTATTTTTTTGCGCAAAATATCTAAAGTTGGGGGGGGGGGGGGGGATACAAAGATTATTCCTTATGCTATTTCTTCTAATGAGCGAAAAGCGATAAACTAAACATAAGGGGTAAAATTGTGTATACCAGTGTTATTCGAGAAGTTATAAAACTTTGGCCTGCACGACATAATATAAAATGTGGGCAAATGACAAACAAAAAAAATACTGTTTACAGAAAAGAAGAGTCAAGATGTGAGGACAGCATTTATTATTCCCATAACCCAAAACAAAGAGCTGCAAAATATATGGCATCTGAAGAAGGAGATTAAAGTGCTGATTTTTACCTCGCTACCAGATTCTGAAACTGTGAAGCAGGGAAACGACATTTTCTTCCTGGTCTAATGAAAGATCAACCCTATGATACTATCATTCAAAGAATTAAGCTGCATTTGGATCCAAAGAAGAAAGTGATACCACAGCGATGCAGATTTTTAAAGAGAATTCAACAGGAAGGTTAATCAATTTCGGAATATCTTAGAGAATTGAAACATTTAGCAATAAATTGTAATTTCGTCGATATGTTGGGAACCATGATGCGAGACCGTTCTGTGGCTGGAACCAAGTCGGAAATTCTGCAAAAGAAGCTTGTACAAGAGGACGACGATGTCACCCTGGATAAAGTTTTTGCAGTGGCGATCTCGTTCGAATTGGCGGAGATAAATACAAGAGAATTACAAGATAAATTAGTGGCCAAGATATCCCCTGTGAATTGAAAGGATAAAAAGGGTGAGTACAATAATAGTACGGCGCAGTATAGGCCTTTCAGGCAAAGTGGCAAAGGCAAAATATTGTATTATAGATGTGTTGAAAGACATTCACACGTGGCATCTGTTTTACCTCATAGAACAAAGACTTGTTTTAAAATGTTATAAACTGGGTCATTTAAGTAGGGTCTGCAAAGCTAGTAAAAGAATGTGGGGATGTAAATTTGTACAAGAGGACTCTATATATTCTGTACAGGGCGAAGCTGATGCCACAATAAATTCAACAGTAGATGATTATTCTTTGTGCTTTACAATAGAAACAGGAAGTCTAGTTACGTTGATACCTAAATATATTTATAAGAATTATTGGCAAGGTAAAAGATTATTTCCAACAAATTTAAGATTAAAATCCTTTTGTGGTAAATCAATAGAGATTATAGATCAAAGAAATGTTTTTGTAAAAGAAGCCAACCAATATTTACGATTAATAGTTGTAAATGAAAAAATCCAGGTAATTTTATTAGGAAGAGAATGACTTAAACAGTTGAAACTTGATTATTCTATATTGTTTAGAATTAACATTTTAAATAATGAATATAATAGAAATATATTTAAATATATAAAAATTTGATGGATAGGTATGCAGATTTGTTTAACAAAGATTTGGGCTGTCTAAAGGACGTTAGAATAAATTTTAATTTAAAAAAGGATGTGACTCCTGTGTTTTGTAAGGCCAGAAGTTTACCTTTCTCTCTAAAAAACAAAGTAGAGAATGAAATTGATCGTTTAGTGAATTCTTGCACTTTATAACCTATAGTTCATGCATATTGGACCGCTCCAATAGTACCAGCATCAAAAAAGGATGGTAGTGTAAGGATATGTGGTGATTTTAGATGTACAGCTAATAAAGCAATAGAATTAGATAGGTATCCCATTCCATCGATCGATGAGATATTTTAAAAATTATCTACAAGCACCGTACTTTCGACTCTAGACCTATCACAGGCTTACTTACAAGTAATGTTAGCGGAAGAAGCCAAAGCTGTTGTTGATATAAACACAACAAAGAGGTTGTTTTCTTATAAAAGACTACCATATACGTAGCAGTAGCACCAAATAAATTTCAGAGGATTATGGAAGGCCTATTTTCTGATTTGCCAGGTGTGGCCTGCTACATAGATGATATTTTGGTTGCAGGAAAAGACTTTGAAGATCATGAACAAAAGTTGGATCTAGTGTTTAGATGATTGCTAGAAAAAGGTTTAAAGTTAAACAGATATAAATGTAAATTAAAAAAGAAATCGGTGGAATATTTAGGGTTTAAAATTGATAAATATGGACTGCATCCATTAGAAAATAAAATTAAAGCAGTGATAGAGGCGCCTGAACCTAAAGAATGTTTCGCAATTGAGATCTTTCATAGGACTCTTAATTTATTATTATAGATTCATAAAGAATATAGCAAAGATTTTAGCGCTATTCTATCAACTTTTGAATAAAAATTGTAAATGGAATTGGACGAAAAAATATCGAATGTTATTTTTAAAATGTAAATCATTATTAATGGACTATGGACTAGGCGTAATTCTGAGTCATAGAAATGATAGAAAGGAAGAATGCCCTATAGCTTTTGCTTCTAGAACATTAACTGAAGCGGAAAAACGCTTCTCTCAACTAGAAAAGAAAGCGTTGAGCATAACTTTTGGCGTTGAGAAATTCAGACAATACTTACTGGGACGAAAATTTGTATTGGTCACAGACAACCGACCCTTAATTAATATATTTTCACCTCATAAACCAATTCCCATATGTGCATCATCCAGAATTAAAAGATGGTCCTTAAAATTAGCTGCATTTAATTATACTGTGGAATTTCGAAAAACTAGTGATAATTCCAATGTTGACGCATTGTCACGTCTTCCTTTAGAATCGAGTGTCAGGGAGTCTCTTGATGAAGACTAGGTACTTCTTCTTAGGAAGTCGAATGAGGTACCGTTCTCTTTTATGGAGGTGGCTAATGAGACGCCCCAAGATAAAATACTGTCTATAGTATTAAGGAATGTTAGAGAAGGCAACTGTGTGTGTGTGTGTGGAAATTCACAAGGGTACCGAGAGAAAACCCACTAGCTCCTCATTATAAGATCAACGAGGAATTAAGTTTGGAGTTTGGTTGTCTTCAATGGCGTGAAAGAGTGGTAATTCCCCAAAAATTAAGATATTTAATTTTAAATGACTTGCATGAAATACACATGGGGATTGTTAAAATGAAGATGATTGCCAGACGGTATTTTCTGGTGGCCAGGAATAGACAGTAACATCGAGGAGTTAACTAGAGAATGTAGAGTATTCCAAGAATCGGCAAGCATGCCCCCGGCTACCATCTCGGAATGGACTTGGCCCGAAAAACCGTGGCATCGACATCATCTTGATCTAGCGGGTCCGTTCATGGGAAGAATGTTTTTGGTTCTCGTGGACGCATACTCAAAGTGGATAGAATTTTTTATCATCAAAGATATTACCAGAAAAACTATTATAAGTCATCTTAGAGATATTCTCGCCAGAATTGGATTGCCCTAATTTTTTGTTACAGATAACGGAAGAAAGTTTGTCTCCGGTGAATTCGAGCAATTTACCAAAATGAATGGTATACGGCACACTAAGACCAGTCTGTATAATCCTAGTACAAATGGTTTAGCTGAGAGATATGTAAGAGAGTTTAAAAACCTTTTGAGAAAGAATAATGGGAAGGATGATTTAGAGACGAATCTACAAAGTTTCCTATTTGCTCATAGAGCATTCCCCCAATCTGTAATAAAGGAATTCACCGGCGGAACTGCTAATGAAGAGAAGTTTAAGGTCAAGATTCTCGAATTTAATACCAAGATGGGAAATCCGCGAGAGGTATTTCATGAGGCCGTAAGAAGGCAGGAGCAGTTTACTACAGGTTGCGAGGTTTATTTCCGCAACTATGCAACTGGACCTAAACGGTAAAAGGGTACCATTTTGGAATTATTGAGCTACCGTCACTACCTTATAAGTTACGAGGGCGTCGTGTATAAGAGGCATATCAATCAATTGCGACCTGTGAGAAAGAAACAAGTTGAGACAAGAAATTTGATACTTCCTCGAACATCAGGAGAGAAGCCTGTAGGTGGAAGTCAGAAATAAAGTGAAGAGAAGGTTCCAGAGGTTACATCAGGAAACAAGGAGGAGACTGCTTCTGTGCACGTACCCTCTTGCACTCCTATACCAGGGCCTGTTGCTGTGCACGTGCCCTCTTGCACTCCTAAACCGGAGGCTGCCGCTGTGCAAGTGCCCGTCCGCAGTCCTAGACCTCAGAGAGCCAGGAAACCCCTAGACCGACTGGAGTATTATTAAGGGGGGAGATGTGTTGTGTATGTAAATAATGAAGATTATTTGCATTTTAAAGTCTCATTATGTAAGAATATATGTGTATATAAATTGGACATTTTTTGTTGGCCAAACGAAAAGAATCTGAGGCTCTTTATTGGACACGACAAAAACAACAACGGCATTCCAGAGTAAAATAAATCATCAGAGATAGATAAATATTTTTCAAATGAATAAAAAAAAATATGATCGATACTGAGAGAGAGTTGAATTTAAAAAAATATAAAATTATTATTTTCGAAATATAAATAGCTGAGAGGATTCCAGCAAACCGCATCTAAAATATCAGATTTTTTTTTTGCTACATGTTTTAATTTGCATATACCTATTTTACATATCCCAGATTGTATTTAAAAATCGTTAACCATTTCTTCTAACTTTTGGCGAAATGGTGTTTTATTAATTTATCATTTGATATTATTAGGGTTCTTTCCTGGTATTCAAAAAGTAAAAATACGTGTCGTTCAGTTATATTTTTCAATTTATCAAACAATTTGGCCGCTGAATCGCTGATTCTGGTAGGGCGCCATCTAGCGAATAAAATTGTAACTAAAATCAATTTCGAATTTTTCATTATTTGCCATAAAAAATCCCATTGCATCCTGAACACAATGGTGTTTACCGCATTGCTCTAGCGCAAATATTCGCGGAGTTATTAATTTTTAAAGTTGTGCGGGACTTTTGGATCACCCTGTATATATATCGTCCCGAGAAAAAGGGAGGATGGTATTTCAATCCATGTGGAGGGAAGGGGCCTGGCGTCTGAAATTTTACACTATCGCCGTAGTTGTTGCTCTCTTTAGATTTTTTGTTTTGGTAATACTATATGTTCTATTTTGATGGAAGAGGCCTGGCGTCTGAAATCTTACACTAGTGCCGGGGTTGTTTCTCTCTTTAGATTTTTTTTTGTTTTGGTAATACTATATGTTCTATTTTGATGAGGCCTGGGGCGTCTATGAAATTGATACTGGAGCCGTTGGCCATTTTGATTGGTGTTTCTTTCGGCGAATGAAAATGGAGAGAGAGATGATATAAAAGAAGGTTCTCTGCCAAAAGGCAGGATTCGATCGGAGTCGCTCAGTGAGAAGGACGAATTTTAGACGGGCCTGAGACGTAGAGGAGACCAGACCTTGCCGCCGCTTTCGAGAGAAGGTAAGCCCCTCGCCATTATGGCTTAGCCCCCCCCCTTTTTTTATTTTTCGAACAGAAGCTAATCTATTTAGATTCTGAATGGGCCCTAAAGGGCTTTAAGTGACTTAAAAAGGAGTGTTAGGGTTCGTATATTTTGTCCCGCTAGAATAGATGGAGATCTAGGTTCCCCCCCCTTTTGTGTAGTAGCCAACCTAGATTTCGCATGGGCCCTAAAGAGCTATAAAGTAACTTCAGGTCACCTCTATCTAAATTTTACTATGTAAATAGCATATCTCGTCAGTATAGACATGTTCCCAAATTTTAAGATATTTAAATAAATATCTAGAGAAATTTTCTTGTTTCCTCTGTTACCTATTTCATACATAATTTTTCTTATGGTGCTATTCCCACTGTTTAAATGAAATGTTGTATGTTTCTTACCTATTTGAAGGGAATGTTACTAATAATCAAGTCTCCCATAAATTACCGGCCACATACATTGCCGTGAGTGTCTGTGTTTCAGTGTTTTATAGATTGCCCAATTTAATAACGATTTCATGGGTTGTCTGATGAGATTGTATAATAGTGTCGCGGCTGTTTCCATCTTTAGACCATTGTTCTGACAATATTATATGCTCGATCCTTGCTTTAGCTCAACTCTTAATCAATTACAGAGTTTTTCCCCCCTTTTGTATCCTCCCTTTTCAACTATCCAAACCGGGAACCCATCAATGGCGCCCAACGTATATGTTTCTTCCCCTATACTTTAGAAATATATACCTAATGAAAAGCCATACTATTTTTAAGTATTGGTGAAGTAGTCCACGCATCCTGAGATTAACAGTCTATTATAAATCGTGAATTTTAATTTATGCTTTCCGTTTCACTGGCATTTTATCAGGCAATGAAAGTTATGTTGAGGCGGTGTATACCGCATCTCTCGCCGCTGTCTTTTACGATTCACATTGTTTGTGGCAAAACCTTAATATTATCATTGATTTCTGATATCAAAGTAAAACGTCTATGGGGATGAGTATCTTTTATTCTGGTCTTCTCGAGCTTTCGAGCTTGTCCGCCCTTCTACAGGAGAAACATATACAATATATCAAGAAAATATAACGTCGCCTGATGCTAAAACTATTATGATTCTATGTACATATATATATATACATTAGAAAGTTTTGCATATTATTTGTTTTCTTAAGACATATTTTTTTGGATTAAGGTATTACACATATTCTACTATTGTTTGCTATATTCTATGAATTATCTTATAGGTTAGAAATTCTATTATTTAAGTAGTTTTATAATAGTTATTGGCTATTACATATAAGTTACTTATATTATTGTTGATATTATTAGCTGGTACTAGGATATATTGTGTTATATGTTTCGGGCAAATCTATTTTCTATTAATGCTATTGTGTTTTCTGAATAATAGAAAATCAATTATAAGCCTTTGATATTTGCTGTTTATGTTATTGTATGTATTCTAGGTTCTCCTAATGCGAAAGTGTGACCTGTTCCTTTGCAGTATTGGAAAATTAGAGACCTATTGTCTTGATTAATAACGTTGCGTCTATGTTCATATATTCTATTGCTGACTCTCCTTCCTGTCTCCCCTGCGTATTTGGCTTGGCAGCTGTATACACTCTGACAAGGGAAGGTTATCTTAAATTGATAAATGTGCAATTTTTTTTTTGCCTTAAGTAGAGATTTCCAAGATTCTATTTCTGAAACATTTTTTGGATGAGGACAAATAAAACCATCTTGATAGTATTAAATCTGCAGTATACATTTGCCAGCAGAAGGCATGATGAGATTACATGAAATTTAAACCAGTTATATGTTTAGTATGTTCCTTCAGTTGTAATTTGACACCGTCTTGAAATAAAGAAATTGGACGGTGCGCTATATCTTGATGCTGGATATTTCTGTGTCAGAAAGGTGTAGTTATTCTGTTTAATGAGAATTCCAATAATTATCGAAATTTAGCAGATTATCATTGGGGATTTGAACAACTGTCTTGAAAATTTTGAACAGCCTGAGTAAATAAAGGAATCCTGGAGTTAGAGTGGAGAATTAGTAGTACAGACTGACCACTCGACGCAGATAACTCTAGAGAACAATTATTGTGTTAATCCGCCGTAGACAAGAAGAACATTGATCCTCAGGATATTCGATAGGCAGGATTTTGAGAATTGATAAGGTCATGGTTAAAGTTAACACAGGCATATGGGAGTAAAGACAGTGATTTAAACAAGATAAGAGGCAGCCTTTGTGTCTTAAAAACTTTCAGTGGAAGCAGATGCCACTGCAAATATTCAGGTCTAATAAATTCCAAATTTGAAGTCATGCATGACGGGTTAGCACGGGATTGACGCCTGGACGGGCTTTCACTGGGATTAATCGAGCTTGCGAAAGAACTAGAAGAAGTGTGACATGTCACGCCACTGTACTAAGATAATAATTGAGAAGATTTATGTTGAGCCAACTGAAATTAGTAAAGAATTAAGAGATTAAGGTCTTATTCTTTGAGTTTTACACTAATTTCAATTACGCGATATGGACGGCGTTATAAGTTGGGTGGAAATGGTTCGGCCGCAATGGGATGGTCTCCTGGAGGTGGTACGATCAAATACTTACTTATTGAATGCCGGGCGGGATCGCATGAAGCATTAAATGACATCGAGAAATGCTTAAAGAAACACCCTAGAAGATTGGGGATCGACAAAATGACGACATGGAAAATGCTCAACATTGTACATTGGCAGCAAAATGATATCTTGCTATTGTATGGACGACCACTCCTTCCTGAAATGTGCAGCGGATGTTAGTCCCAGAATTAGGTCCTTTGAGGCGACACTTTCCTTTGCAGATGACATAAAGACGCATGACAAAACAGCACATGAGCCTTTAAACTAACTTCAATTTCTGCCACCAATTAATTTAGTTGACCAATAGCTATAGAACCACTGGAGACCTCCATACCTGTGTGAATATTTTAGTGAGAAATGAGCGATTCAATTCTATGAGCCATGAGGTATCCTGTAAGATCGGAGTTGTACCCCATTCAATTTTTTTTAATAGTAGCCAGTGCGAGATATTTCCAGGATTTTTTTTTTCTAACTGTCATATAATTCGAAAACTAGAAAACTACACCATCTTAATACAGTTTACGTTTAGCACCCATGTGGACTCAATATGACCATTGAATGAAAAAAATCGAAGACTAATGAGCGAGCCAACCTAAAGAGAACGAGTTTAATAGGCTTACAATCAATAGTTGAAGCAAACTATTCGCACAAATTTGTTATGTTCTCTCTCTAAATGATCTATGACATTATAGGTTTTCTTAACAAGGTAACTACCCCGCCGAGTGTATATGGAGTTATAAAGCTTAAGGGTCATAGGCTGTTGGAATAGAGTAGTTCAAAATTAAGAGTGATAATAGATCGGGATCCAGATCCCGATGACGGGTTTCGAGGAAACACCAGAGGGATGAAAAGGCAGTGAAATGTGTAGAAAATGATGGAAGAGAGATGAGAGAGAGGTGATGAAAGAGGTGTTGAAAGTGATAAAAAGAGTGAGAAAGCGTTGAATGTTGATGAGAAAGAGATAGAGAGATGCAGAAAGATGTTGAAAGAGAAAGAATTGGAAAGGGTTGGATAAAGAGTTTTGTAAATAGTAGATAAAGGTTGATAGAAGAAAGTACATTTAATGTATAAAGCGTAGCTGTCGACCGCAATATCGCCTCGATAGAACTATTTCTTTTAAAATAAGACATATTATGCACTGGGGGTTTGTGTAAGCTGATTTACATAAGTTTCAGCGATTGTATACACTATTTAATATAGATAGGTCTTTATTAATTACAATATTAGGTTATATATTAAATAGCAAATAGGTCTTAGTGTTATGGTGAACTTTAAACAGTTTGCAGTTTTTTTTTTAACATGTGTTCTAGTGCTAAGTGTTGAAAGGAGCTTTAACACCATGTTTCAGGGTTTGTGTGTTATTTGTCTCAACCTTGTCTTTGTGCAGAATACCGTCTCACAACCTTACTGTAGTGTTTGTTGCCACCTTTAAAGATCTTCACAATTTGTTTTAATATTAGTGTGTCATTTAGAGAAAATTGTCACAACCTTATCCTTGTATAGAACACCATTTTACACCGTTTTATTTAATAAGTTATATGAGAGATTTTAGATATAGTATAAGAGTTACTATTTACATGAGCCAAATCGACCCAACAGTTAGAGCAAGAGGGGGGAACTCAGATATTTCCTCCTTTCACGTGACGCGACTGTTCACCCCGACCGGTCGTGCCAGATAAGAGGGAATACCAGGAAACTCTGTCCTACTGACATCGCTCCCTCAACACGAGAAACGGCATCCCGCTGCTTACTAGTCGGTCACAAGACCTTAGGCAGTCTGTCCTTGTACTTCGGGGTTGTGATAGGGCCCCATGCTCGCTGCAAGAACGACATCTTGGGTTTTCGTGTTCTCCTAGTGTAGAATTGGCTCAGCCTCATTTTTAGTATAGTATATAATTAAGAGTCGTCTCACAAGCTTGTTTTAATATGACACACCGTTTTGAAGAGCTTGTACAACCTGTCAGGATATGATTTAGGAAAATTTTAGTTTCTTTTTATTGTTATGTTACAATTTTATCCAACAATAGAACCAGAGCGGACTCAGAAGTAATGAGACGAGGGGAAATTGACAGAGTTAGTGTGGACAGTTTAACTTTACGCAGGTCTACAAGGGTGAAAGGGCCCACACAGTGTAAATTCTGCTCAGACCGTCGCCTCTAACTAGGATTTTGGAGTGTGTACGGAGAATCAGCTCGATAGAATGAGAAGTTTAGAGATTTCAACCTTTTTTTTTTCATTTAAAACCTTTTTTTTTTTTTAGTAGAACTTCATTGGGATTCCTTTTTTTTTAATACAAACTATTTCTTGTTAAAACCCGAGTTTCAAAGACCAATGAGAATAATGTATACCATTGTGAATTAACTATTTAGTGTAAATCTGAAATTTTAGTTATTATCAGGAGTAATAGGTGAAGGAAGGTGTAGGAAATCACAACTTAGAGGGGGGGCTATGTCTAAAACAACGAACCTAATAGGCATCCTATGGCTTGTGTTGGGTAATTCAGAAACCCTATAATCCCTGGCCTTCAGGTAGTAGCTTTGAAATAGGTTTCTAATGAGGACATGAAAGGTCAATCTTTCAGAGTAAAGTTGTGAAGTATAGGGACCCTAAGCCAGGGGTAGAAGTTAAGTAGGCCCAGATCGTAGTCGATCCTCGGAAAGCACTTGAGAATGTTAGTGTTGGGTAGTGAATCGTAAACCCTATAAATCCATCTTTCAATAGAGTGTTGAGGTCGGACTACTGCAAAGGGGACAGACGCAAGGTGAAGTAGGAAGAAAGTGACTTCACCCACGGTGGCTAGGGGAGTGACTCAATTCCGCTTTTATGAGGTGTCACGTTTAATGGTCCTTTATTCGCCATTGTAATTTGTGTGTGTCTTTATAGAATTGTCGTGAATAGTCACTTAGTGTCAAAGCAAGGGCAGTTTTTGAAATTACATTTTTTTAGGTAGGTTAGCTTTCAGATTATTTAGAATTGTTAACCATTTTATTAACAATCATTTATCAAGTATAAAGTATTAGTATATATAGAGTTTGTATGAGGCATTAATTTAAGTTAATAGGGCATTAGTCCCCACTTTGTTTTAATTAGAAACTTTATTTGATTTCACATTTGTCCTGAAAATTTTGTTATTATTAGGATCTACCAATGATGATAATTATAGTACTTTGGCTTGTGTAGCAGCTTTTAACTTTAGTTTGTATGCAAACCGTGAATGATGGGGGGGGGGGGGGTGTATGAATGGATTGGTTTAATGAATGTGTAAGAAGGTTAAAAACAATTATACTGTAAAGACCAAAGGTACTTTAGCATAGAATAGGGAACCAATAGGTTCAATTTTAAATTTGATTTCTTTATTTGTTAGGAACGATAGCCTCACAGGGCTGTACAACTCTATTGTTAGGGAAGGTATTCGCTCCATTTTGTTAGGTCTCCCCTTTCGGGAGTATAAAATTTTAATTTCTATTACTAGGGTAATCAAGTACTCTTTGTTATTTATATCAACTTGAATTTTAAGAGTCGTAGATAATGATCATATCTCGATTCTCAGACTGGAAGGTTGTGGGAGGTTATGATCAGACCAGAAACCCCACCAAACTTCCCCTCATTAGAGGGAACGAAGAGGTATAGATTGAATTTTATGCAGGATGGGGGATTTGTTTTAGCCATGCCGTATAGCCTGGGGTATAACGGCGCGACCTTGGGTAACCGATCTGACACCGTAGTTTCGACGCTTTTAGCGTGGCTGGAGCGAGGGTATTCCAGACGGGAGGTCCTGTAAGATTGGCAAGTAGGCAGAGATTGCCCAGTTATTCTAGACGAAGTGTTTCCGTCTATTGAATTTTTTTTTTCGGTACCAGTTTGATCCCCCATAGCTAGCGGAAGTTTCTTCTAATAAAGGATTCGCCCTGCCATACGTTTTGTTGGAATGAATTCGAGTATAAGACAGATTCGAGAGGCAGAATAAGTAATTATTAGGACCTTCAACGAGTTTAAACTCGTTCCATGATAGGATAAGATTTTAAAGTATTAGTTAACTATAAGGACCGCGAACGAGACGCCAGAACGAGCCAATGAGTCAGAGTTTTAGAAGTGTTGTATTGAGGACAGTAGAATTAAGAGCAGTTATACAGGGAGTAGAATTCTGAAGGAATTTGTAAAAGAACCAAAATTTCAGATTGATAAAATTCAAATTTATAAGATGTAGATTTGTAGGATTCAGGTCAATGAATAGAGGGTATATTAGTAGATGAAAGTAATATGAATTTCTTGGAAGGGGGAGGTAGCTGAACTGTACACACCCCAGAGACAAGGTAAACGGAGTCACAAACAAAATGGGAGAAGTTGATTAGTTTCTCTGTCAAACAGAGAGCTTTCTTCATACGGTTGTCACCCTAGATTTAAATGGACTGTGTAGTTTAATAGAGGTCTGGGCTATGCTCCATTTGACCAAGATTCTAAATGATGTTCCCATCTGGGTTGAGAGAGTATTGTAATTAGAGGAATCTAACACATAAGAGAAAACACACCCTCCAGTAGGATCGGGATAGACGAATATTACCCAGTGACCAACTCGTGATTCCAGACTGGATAAGATTGAAACTTAACTGAGATACTAAACCTTGAACCTTCAGCGCACAAATATATATTATGTTTACATTTTCTTTTTCAATATGTTATTATTTTTATATCATATATATTATATTATAGTCATATACTATTCATTTCAACAATTTTATTTTGACATTCATGATATTAATATTTATATTAAATATTTAATTATATATATTTTGTCACCATATATAATCTTGTAGTAGTTTTCTTTTGTCATCTATCATGGGATGATTTTTATCACTTATATCTTAACATATTTAATCACTATCTACATGATATGTTTTACTTCAATATATATGTTATACTCATCATATAACATGGAAGGATTCATTTTATCATTACATATTTCGTGCCTTATTTAATGATTACTTACATAATTTGTTTTCTGTAATTTTTTATTTAGCAAAAGTCATCATGTCATAGGCTAATCATTATATACCAAGATATTTCTTTCAGCTAACTATAATTATCCTTTCCTTTGATTGTATATGTATAACCATACCACACGAATGTCTTGATTGGTACTTAAATAAAGATGCTGGCATGTTTTAGGAGTTGGACTAGTCAGTTATTTCTAAACGACTTCTTGGCGCCCAAATTTTTTTTTATATAATATGTAATAGGGAAATGCTCTAACTGTATTGTTAGCAGAAAGAAGGTAGCAATGAATCCAGCACCACAAGAGGCAAGGATGGGGTTGAGAGGACTTACCACAAGGAGGGCCTACTCCTCAAGGCCAAAGAAGAAAGTGGAAGGGTGGTATATATACCCATGAATGGTAAGACAGATGACCTTGCTTACTTCCATACATATGATATGACTGTCCCCCACAACCTATGTTGATAACAGTGTGCTGACAGAATAATAACACATAAAAACCCCTTTGCCAGGATGCACAATGCCCACTAATGTTCGGAATAATAAACATCTAGAATAGCATACCATCATTTTGATTAGCCTTATCTTCCCTATAGGTTTCGGTACACCTGGCTTCACCTAGTAATGGAAAATGCATTTTGCTAGAAATGGGCCTGCTTTCATAGTAACTGATGAAAGGCAGATGAATAATGAATAGCACAAACGCATTTGTCCATTACTTGGCAGGGGGAGGATTGTTGGGGCACGTTTTTTTGTAACCATACCCCAACAGAAGGCGTATGTATAATCAAATCAAATGGATACATGGCTTCCCTCCCACATAGACTTACAGACCATCTTTTTGCCCAGAAACCTAGACAATTGATGACACCAGACTTCCATGCCGATGTCTGGTGAAGGAAACACCAGTGACATCCAGGGACATCCGCGCTGGAAGCTGTTGTTCCATATGTACATATATTCCCCTCACCAAAAATTTAGGTAAAGGTGACCAGAAAAAAAAAATGGAAAAGGAAGATCTCTAAAGGACTGAACCTTATAAAATATCCTTCCCGAGAAAGGAAAGCGTTATATTACAGTTCAAGTGAAAAGGGGCCTGTGTCGATTTATAGCTAAGACGGAGTGGGGGCGATATATATATATCGTCCCGAGAAAAAGGGAGGATGGTATTTCAATCCATGTGGAGGGAAGGGGCCTGGCGTCTGAAATTTTACACTATCGCCGTAGTTGTTGCTCTCTTTAGATTTTTTGTTTTGGTAATACTATATGTTCTATTTTGATGGAAGAGGCCTGGCGTCTGAAATCTTACACTAGTGCCGGGGTTGTTTCTCTCTTTAGATTTTTTTTTGTTTTGGTAATACTATATGTTCTATTTTGATGAGGCCTGGGGCGTCTATGAAATTGATACTGGAGCCGTTGGCCATTTTGATTGGTGTTTCTTTCGGCGAATGAAAATGGAGAGAGAGATGATATAAAAGAAGGTTCTCTGCCAAAAGGCAGGATTCGATCGGAGTCGCTCAGTGAGAAGGACGAATTTTAGACGGGCCTGAGACGTAGAGGAGACCAGACCTTGCCGCCGCTTTCGAGAGAAGGTAAGCCCCTCGCCATTATGGCTTAGCCCCCCCCTTTTTTTATTTTTCGAACAGAAGCTAATCTATTTAGATTCTGAATGGGCCCTAAAGGGCTTTAAGTGACTTAAAAAGGAGTGTTAGGGTTCGTATATTTTGTCCCGCTAGAATAGATGGAGATCTAGGTTCCCCCCCCCTTTTGTGTAGTAGCCAACCTAGATTTCGCATGGGCCCTAAAGAGCTATAAAGTAACTTCAGGTCACCTCTATCTAAATTTTACTATGTAAATAGCATATCTCGTCAGTATAGACATGTTCCCAAATTTTAAGATATTTAAATAAATATCTAGAGAAATTTTCTTGTTTCCTCTGTTTCCTATTTCATACATAATTTTCCTTATGGTGCTATTCCCACTGTTTAAATGAAATGTTGTATGTTTCTTACCTATTTGAAGGGAATGTTACTAATAATCAAGTCTCCCATAAATTACCGGCCACATACATTGCCGTGAGTGTCTGTGTTTCAGTGTTTTATAGATTGCCCAATTTAATAACGATTTCATGGGTTGTCTGATGAGATTGTATAATAGTGTCGCGGCTGTTTCCATCTTTAGACCATTGTTCTGACAATATTATATGCTCGATCCTTGCTTTAGCTCAACTCTTAATCAATTACAGAGTTTTTCCCCCCTTTTGTATCCTCCCTTTTCAACTATCCAAACCGGGAACCCATCAGTAATGGCAATTTGCCCAGTTTGTCTCTCTCGCTGATGTAAAAATGCAAGTCCACTGATTGACACCACTTCTGGTATTTTTCGAAATTTAAACATCTGGGAGGTAAGAAAAATGGCGTCATTTTAACTTATCAGGGAAAGAGTTTCACATCTGCGCAGGGAGTGGGGGGATGCCAAATCTGGCGTCTCAACTTCCTAACCCAAATTCTTAAAAATTATAATTTTAAATTTCTTTTAATATATTTAGGAGTTTCGCAAAAAAAGTCCTACCATGCTTTGAAATACGAGATCTCATTAGAAAACATTTAGATGAGATATTTATTTCTGCTACACCACTGGTAGTAACATACCGCCGAATACAGTCTGTTATATTTTGTAGTTTATTTAACACATATATATACTACAAATTATATGTATCAGTTATCCAATTTCCTTAGTTGTTTTCCAGGTTTTCTCAAATGATCTTCTTGTGCTTTTTCCTTTGATACAGGTTTCACATTTCTCTTGTGAACTTGGTAGCCCTAATTTCTTTAAACTGTATCTATTCAGATGTCCCAATCTTCTGTGCCACAATGTGTCATCAGTTTTGACTGCATGCGCTGTAACACTTTCAGGGTTACTGTCTATTTCTATTTTAAGTGAGTACAAGTTTTTATAATTATTACACTTAAAATTATGGTTTCTTGTAATTATAATTACTTCATCTTGTTTAAATATCACTTGGTGGCCCTTGTTGTGTAATTTTTCCTACTGACAATAAGAGTTCTGTTTAATGCCATCAACTATTAGTCCATGAATTGCTATTGGGATGTTATTGATCTTTACATTTAAAGTTCCACTTTTATTAGATGACATCTTTTCACCATTTGCAATACGAATTTCAACCTTATGTTCTAAAATCTTCACATCTGTCATATATTTTTCTAATTCACTTTTGATCAGGTTCTGTGTTGCTCCTGAGTCTAAAATAAAATGATCATTTTCATAGCAATCTATAGCATTCATTGCTACAAATGATAGTGTGTCATCCATCTGATAGGCTTGTTGTCTAGGTTAACTCTCTCTTTGTCTTTCATTTCTCTCTTTTTGTATTTGATTCTTTTCTCTTTTGAAAAATTTCTTTTTATTTCTACATTCTGTAGCCTTGTGACCTTTCTTGCCACAATTATAACATGTAAATGTGAATGATCCAAATGTCATTTCTTCATTCCTAGGTTCCCCTTGTTTATTTTTCCTTTTGAGTTCTTCATCCAGCAATCTTGCCTTAACAAATTCCATTTTGATTTCAGTATTTATTGTTTCTATTGCTCTGATTACATTTTCATACTCTTCATTCAATGACAATAACAGATGACATATTTTGTCAGATTCATCCATTTTGAAACCTATATTATCCAATTCACGAATTATAGAATCAAATTTAAGAAAATGGTCCTCTAATTTTTCATTATGTTTGCATTTTAAAGTCAACAACTTTCTTTTTAGTGTTAGTCTTGTAAACACGCTTTTTCTTTCAAATATATTTTCGAGCGCTTTCATCATTTCTTTAGCTGTTTTTGCATCCTTAATTATATCTAGATGTTTATCAGTTAAACATTGAACAAGCGTAGATTTTGCCTTTGCATCTTTAATATATATATTGCAAATAACTCGCGTTCTTTTTCATCGACAAAATCATTAATTTCCTTTTCTAATGTTAGATGTATTTGTTTTTCTTCTAACAATAGTTTAACTCTAAATTTCCAGCTGTTGAAATTTGTACCACTCAAAATTGGCAAATTAGAATTAATTACGCGCATTTTAAAATATATTTAAAGTTGTACTTACTAAACACGTTCTTGATATTTCTGTTAAGAATGGTTGGGGGAAGCGGCTCTAGATGGCGTGAGCCACGGGATGCGCCGCAGAGTACTCCACAGAGTGCGCCCACGTGACATTTTTCGACTATATAAAAGAAGGTATTTGAACGGAAAAGAGGATATAGTCGCGGAGAGGACAGGGCATAGTCGCGACGTGGAGAAGGTATCAGATCGGAGTTGGGTGTGTGGCTGAAGGTGGATCAAGGATAATTTGAAGAAGTTAAAGTTTGAAGTTAAAGTTAAAGAGTTTTTTTGAAGAAGTTAAAGTTTGAAGAAGTTAAAGTTCAAAGAAGTTAAAGTTCAAAGAAGTTAAAGTTTAAAAGAAGAAGAAATTAAAGTTTAAAGAAGAAGAAGTTAAAGTTTAAAGAAAAAGAAGTTGAAGTTAAGGAAGAAGAAGTTAAAGTTTAAAGAAGAAGACAAGGTAATAATACCAAATCCAAATAAATAAATAGTGTGTGACGTTTCGGTAACAGCGTTGTTACCATCTTCAGACAAAAGTACTGAATGAGAGAATTTTTCCACAGCATGCTTTTAAATAGTTCCTGTTATCAAGTGTACAGGATACAAGATAACAGGAACTATTTAAAAGCATGCTGTGGAAAAATTCTCTCATTCAGTACTTTTGTCTGAAGATGGTATCAACGCTGTTATCGAAACGTCACACACTATTTATTTATTTGGATTCGGTCTTATTACCTTGTGTTTATAATCTACAATCCAAATTGTGCCTCATCAATTTAAAGAAGAAGAAATTAAAGTTTAAAGAAAAAGAAGTTGAAGTTAAGGATGAAGAAGTTAAAGTTTAAAGAAGAAGAAATTAAAGTTTGAAGAAGAAGAAGTTAAAGTTTAAAGAAGAAGAAGTTAAAGTCTAAAGAAGAAGAAGTTAAAGTTTAAAAGAAGAAGAAGTTAAAGTTTAAAGAAGAAGACGTTAAAGTTCTAAGAAGTTAAAGTTCAAAGAAGATAAAGTCAAAGAGGCATATTGGAATGTACATATGTAAATAAACCATTTTAAGATTTAAGATTTGCAAATAAGAAAATAAAAGTTCAATATTATTAGAAAGGCTGAGGGTGATCTTTCTCTAGGATTTTAATGACTGGTAGTCATTCTTAGAAACAACACAAAAGACTTAACAATTTCTTTGTTATTATTTAAACTTCTGTCTCATAATCTGTTATTTTGTAGTTTATTTAACACACATATATACTACAAATTAAGATAATATCTTTATTTTATTTATTATCTTTACCAAGATTACAAACATATTAATTAGAGGATTATTTACAACTAACTAAAAGGTAAACATTAGGGCTATACACATTCCTTTGTTCTGTACTGCCAGGGTTGCTGAAACACATTTATTTTAACACAGTCGAACCTCTTTTCAACACCCCAAGGGATTAGAGCTTTCGGTTGAATTAAAGGAAGTATTGAATTAAAGTTATATGATTAGCTAATCATCTAACTCCCTAAAATAATATTTTTTAAAAATAGCTTTGAATATAAATTAATAATATTAATTGAAACCATTGTGTGTGTGCTTTTTTGTATTCATTTTTTATTTTCATGATTAACTTTTAGTACCAGGGACAAAATGGCATTAATACATATTTTAGAAACATAAATAATTGTAACAAATAAATTTACTGGCAATGTGTTTCTTTTAAATAATATAATCAAATATTAAATCTATAGACCTTATTGAAAGGAAATAAATATGGCAAATAAAAAGAAAATTTGAAAATATTATTTAAAAAGAATCATGAACATCTTTAAAAAAATTCCTTTATAGATGTCTGTTTTTGCACCGAAATCCTAATCAGGATGTATTCCAGATGGTCATTTAGAAAAAAAAATGCATGTCTTTCTTCCTCTGAAATGTCTTTTTAATTAATTAATTTTATTTTATTAAAGAGGCATCCACTGCTGCTTCAAGTGTTATTGTTGTTGTGTTTAAATCTTTTATAATAGCACTGAAATGGAATATTGAAATAAATGTTATCACAATCATTGTGGCTACATTTTATAAAGATTTATTCATTTAAAAGGAAATTATTTGTACATTTTTAAATAACTACAATATTTCAATGCTGAAATTTAAAATAATATTAGAGCACAAATACTAAATTCCCGCGTAAAAAAAACACTCGCGACATTACAAAATGGTACTGCAAAGTGAAAATTAAACTAACCAGAAACAAAAGTGCGTAGGCGCAATCCTATTCGCGCCCGCTGATCGTCGCCGCTTCCCGCCGCTGTAATACCTTCTTAGCCTTAAAGTTGTATGTAAAAAAAAACATTCAACTGTCGAAATTCAAATTTACAAATGGTCGAACTATCGGAAGTGTCGTAATTTTGATATTGTCGAATTACGGTTTGTAATTTGATAGGCCGGAGGTCGGGATATCAGAATATGGTCGAATTAGCATAGAGTGTCAAATTGGCGTGTGTCGAATTAACGAGGTTATACTGTATATATATGAATACCCTTGACCCATTCATGCATAAAAATATATAAATGCTTTATAATTATGTATAATACATGGTTGTATATTATGTTTTCACTTGTACTAACTAAATTTCCGTCAATACTATTAATTATTGTTCTTTAAGAAAAGTAACTGCTTGCCCTTGATTGCTTGCATATAAGTTTATGCCAAGGTCTTTCTTGCTTCTCTCCCCTATACCTTGTAAATAACATAGCTGATTATTTTAACTATTACTGTTATATATACCCTCTACTACTTGTAGAATCTGTATAAGACTAAAAGGTCTTAACAAAGCTTTTCGTTGTTGTATAATCTGCGCTACTAACAATATGTTCTCCATAATTTCTATGTCTTACAATTTCTGTGAAGAATCTTCTATAAGACCAGTGTGTTATTTTTATATTTTCCAATTTTTTACCTTCTCATTTTTTATCTTTTTAATTTTCTTACTTTCTATGTCTCTTTGGTGCATTTTCTTTAATTATTTATTTATTTATTATCATTTACAAAGCACGCGATATCCGTCTTGGATATTTGCATGCATACACAAGTTTGGGAGCTTATTTACAGTAATTATTAATATGATTTTAGTTATTATAATAGAAATTATTAACATATTTGTCAGTTAGTTAACGATTTAATTACCTTATAATGAATATTAGTGATCACAGATAAGAACAGAAATTTAGAGCTATTTACAGCATATAACTATATACCAGTTATTACAGCCCAGGCTATCTATTACTAAAAAACATTCTACAAAATCTATTAAAATTTATATACATATATCTATTATTAACTATTTGAATTAGAAGGAAGAATCATATATCGCCGCAACTCTTTTTATTATTATAGCGGTTAAGGAAGCTTTCGGGCAAGCCCTTCTTCAGCTAATTTAATTGTACAAACAAAGAGAGATTATATATCGTTTATATATATAATCTCTCTTTGTTTGTACAATTAAATTAGCTGAAGAAGGGCTTGCCCGAAAGCTTCCTTAACCGCTATAATAATAAAAAGAGTTGCGGCGATATATGATTCTTCCTTCTAATTTGTCGAAATCCGCAAACCGTTTACCATGAATTAACTATTTGATTTAGACAATTTATATTTATTTGATTTTTGACTCTCAAGTCCTCTACAAGTCGACAGTCCGTTAGAATATGTACAGGATTTTCTTCTTCTGCACCACATGAGCATTTAGGCGAGTCCGTCTTTCTGACTTTGTACAAATATGATCTAAAGTTACCGTGTCCAGTAAAAAATTGAACGTTGTAAAAATTTGGCTTGACATATTTGGGTATTTGGGAATCAGTGAAGAAGGACTTGAAAATGGTATTGGTCTTCTCATAGTATTTCTGCAATTTTTCCCTTATATAATTAGAAATTATATTCCTACTTGAAGCGTCAAATCGATTGTAATTTATTTCGGTTTTCAACATGTTAGATTCGATATATTCAGTAAGTTTGGGGACTTGTGCAAGTATGTGTGTACAATCCGATGATGTTGTACTGTAGGCCTGTATACAATGTTTTAATATATTATATTGAAGAGAATTTAGTTTGTCCTTAGACTTTTTGTTTATGAATGGATACCATATTGGATAACCATACGTAATTGTACTTCGATATAATGTCTTATACAATATCAGTCTTCGTCTAAAGTCTAGACCCCATGCTTTCTTTGTCAGGCCAAATAGGTATCCACAAGCTCTAGTTACTTTTATGATCATTTCATTAACGTGAGGCGTAAAGTCCAGTTTGCTTCTGACTCGGTGATTTTTAATAGTCACTCCTAGGATCTTAAGTTCTTCAACCGGTTTAATTAACTTGCTACCTGAGACTATTATATCGCTATTGCATTTATATAAATATAATATCTTTGTTTTTTCATCTGACAATTTTAATTTACGACTTTCACACCACTTATTGATTTTTCTTAATACATTATCTATTGTCTTTCTTAGTTGTTCATGAGTTTTATTCCAACATATTAACGTAATATCATCTGCATATCCTATTGTTTCACAATTATCATCCAGATTATTATTCAGTATCTCATTAATAAGAATATTCCATAATGTGGGAGACAGTGGTCCTCCCTGTGGACATCCTTTACTTAGTTTCTTATTAATTTCAGTTGAGGAATATCTAAATCTTATTCTTCTATTATCAAAGTATGATTGTAGAAGTTTTATCATTGAAGCCTGCACACCATCTTCATCTAGTCTTTTCATCAAGGCCGGCCACCATGCATTATCAAACGCTGCACTAATATCCACTGCAATTATTGCTGCATATTCTCTTGTTTTATGTTCTAACGCAATTTTTATTATTTCAGTTAGTGCAGTAATAGTAGATTTCGATCTTCTAAAGCCATGTTGTCGTTCACTTAGTAAATTAAAATCTTCATAATATTTTATTATTCTATTATTAATTATTTTTTCAAATATTTTAGAAATGTTGGAATTAAGACATAAAGGTCTATAATTTTTATAGTTATTAAAATCTGTTTTTCCAGGTTTCGGAATAATTATTGCCTCTGCTCTTTTCCATTCAGCAGGATAGTATTGTAGGTCTAAACATTTTTGAAATAGTTTCACCAATATAGGAGCTATAAATTGTTTAGTGTGCCTTATCATGTTGTTAGAGATGTTGTCTATTCCGGGAGATTTCTTTGGATTTAATTTGTCAATTAAGTCGTTAACTTCAGTAATCATAACCATCGGTTTTTCTTTATTGAGTAGTTTTAAATTTTAATTTATTATACTTTTATGGGTGTTTGTATCTTCTTCACATTTATCATCTGGAAATAAGTTATTCAATAATTCCTCACCCTTCTGCAAACATTCCATATCAGTATTACCCTCCAAAATTTGCATATTTCTCTTCCGATTAGATCCACTTTTGATGTTTTTATACACCTTATATAAGTTTCCATAAGGGTTGTTCGATTTGTTTTCCTCCAGAAAAATTCTCCAGGATGCTTTCCTAGCTTTTTCTATTTCCCGTAAATACTTATTTCGTATGCTTTTATAGTATTGTTTAATATGATTAGGGCAATTTTTGTTTCTATAGTAACAGTTTCTAAGATAATGACAGTGATCCTTTAGAAGCTGTAAATTCGTATTCCACCACACTTATTACTAATATTATTTTTTGTTGTCATATTATTATTTACTTTAAGTGAATTATGTGCTGCCTCAATCAGTATGTTCGTAAGTTCTTTTACCGTTTGATCAATCATTTCCGGTGTATCCACTATGTCTAGTAAGTTTTCAAATTTTTCTTGTTCAGTACTGTTAATTCTCTGACTAAAACTTAACCAGTTCGCATTTTTCTCATTAAATTTCCAAGTGGAATAATATTTTTCTGAACTAAATTGTTCGTTTGTATATATTTCAAAAGATATAGCTACATGATCTGAAATTTGCGATATCTGCTGTGTCTTCCAATTTCTGATCGCCGCAATTGCCTATTTATTTGTTAGTGTGAGATCAATCACACTTGCATCACGACACGTGAAAGTTTTATTATTATGGATAATTAGGTTTATTTCATCTATGATAGGGATCAGTCTATGTTCATTATAATTTTTCCTGATATCATACCATAACGGAGCTCTTTGGTGCATTTTCTTTAATTATGTTTCACCTCTTTAGGTGGTTAAACTTGTATTTTCACGGAATTTTCATGTTTTTCCGAAAAGAAGGTCAGGAATGTTATCTTTGTATAAACAAAACGGCCTAACAGAGTTTTCTCAATATCTCAACTGTCAATCTCTTACAGAAGAAATGGAAAATTCTCTTGGAAAATCCTACAGCTGTTATCTGACATCTGTCAGTTTTGGCCAGATAAGAGTGAACTCCATGGTACAAAGAGATTGTTCGATTGTCTCATAGCTGTTACCAAAATAATTCACCAAGACCTAACATGATTGGACTATTTCTTCTATCCTTGTCTTACTTTCTTTTATATTTCACTTTCTATGAATGAAGATACTGTAAAAAGTTACACTTCAAATTTTTATGACCTTCATTTATCAGCTGAGGAATTTGTATTAAGACGAAAAATATTAGTAAAGGCTCATGTATGAATTGTTTTTTTATTCCTTTATTTATTTTGTATTTTTTTTCTTTTCCTCGGATTTACCAAGACCAATCTGTTTATTAGCCTCATTGTCTTAATTTGGGTTTTCCTGTATATAAATTTAATATTGCCATTGAATGTGATTGACTTTAAAAATAATAATATAATTTTTATTTTACTGGTATTATTACTAAACACTAGGTAATAAGACCAAATCCAAATAAATAAATAGTTTATGACGTTTCGGTAACAGCATTGTTACCATCTTCAGACAAAAGCACTGAATCTGTTACTGAAACTATTTGGATTTGGTCTTATTACCTATAATCCAAATTGTGCATTTATCATGGAATTATTAGTTTTTCCTGCATGTACCCTACATTTCTACTCGGGAGAATCTGTATAAGACTTAAGAGGTCTTAATAAAGCTTTTTGTTGTTGTTATTGTATATACAGTATAACCTCATTAATTCGACACTTTATGATAATTCGACCAGGTTTAAATGTCCTGACCTCAGGCCTATCAAATAAAAAAATGGGAATTCAACAATATCAATAATTTAACTCTTCTGATAATTCGACCATTTTAAAACACAAATTTTGATAGTTGATTGTTGTTTACATACAACTTTACCGCTAAAAAGGTATAATAAAGGCGAGCGGCAGACGAAAAGCGAACTTTGTGGATC